>LDJE01041640.1:0-12272 GCA_001021135.1 Selaginella kraussiana
TTCCAGCTTCAGTTCTTCGAAAACGAACCCGCAAGCCCTGAGCTTTCGAGCACACGTCCTCTTAGTATTTGCCAATGTCTGGAGCTTTTTACATGCTACTTAATCTATGCTTCAAGCTCAGGTATCTACAGTATAATTTGCTAAAAATGGACCGATTGAGGTGTTTTTGATCGGACGACATCTAAAAGACTTTGACATTTTAATTTTCACCATTGGATCTGATCCAACGGCTGCCACATGTGACAAAAATTTCACTTGCTTTCTATATAAAGGCATCACATCCTTCTTCAGTGTTAAGGTTTCCTGGGCTGAGTAAAAATTGTTCCACTGCCACTGGAAGAGGATAAGCAGATTGTATGGGCTGCGAGGTTTGATGAGTGTAACTGGATCATCCCAGGCAACCACGACAACTATGATTCAGGAATTTGGCAATAACAAGGTTCGGTTTTTGTCATTTTGACATGAAGGAAAGACTAGAGCTAAAAGGTATACTGCTGGGATGGTTCAAAAGCTGTCGCCACCATAGTACCTTTGCAAGCATCTCCTGTTTTTATTATCAATCCATTCATTTTGAAGGTCCATTTTGAAAACCGACAATCACGTCCTGGTGAACAGAGCAGCTTTCATGCTTCAAAACTCTCCTCGATGGAGAACATGCCACTTTCTACAATCGCATGGTTAGGCAGGCGCGTATTTTAAGCTGCATTATTGTTTGACACCATCTTAGTTCACCGCTTTTGTTGGAGAGTGGCTCATGCAGCCATAAAAACATTATGCCAAACCAGAACAATCGTTTCAAGTATGCATGAACAGACCATGCAATGCAATGTTCCTGGCTGCTAATGGTGATTGTACTCAACATCAATAGTGAATGTTGTATGTTGCATGACTCCAGAAGGAGAACATTCCAAGAGACTGCGGTTTTCTCCAAGTTCACTCATGCTCTTCTCTGCCTACCTCTTTTGGGCTTGGGTGTCCCTTGAGCGACTTCTAGCACCACTGCGGTCGCTGGATGGATGTAAGATAGGCTAGTAGTATCTCAGGCTAAGCTACATTCCAGAATTTTAAGACGGTGCAGTTGTTAATTTTTTCGAAAGTTGTATAAAAATTTAAGTTAACGTAATGGAGGACGTGGAAGAAGCGAAAGGCCGCGCGCGACAGTTACTACTTGCTCTTTCACAGGCAATGGAAGTAGTAAGACTAACCAGGCTCTCATGGTATTACTATTACATCATGTAAGTCTAGTAACCGGCTGGTGCTTTCATACGTCTCAAGGATGCCGCAGGCCCTGATACTTTGCGGCTCCTGCCCAAGCTTGCCACTTGCAAGTAAGCGTTTCTTACCCCCAAGGCCCGCAGCAGTGCATAGCTGCGCCACCACCACCAGCAGCAGCAGTACCAGCAGTAGCGGTAGTAACTGTACTACCACAAGTAGCAGCAGCTACAACAGATGGAACTGGTCCATTGAGCAGCTAAGCAGGTCACGAAGGCGTTTCCAGCAGCAAACTAGCTTGCTCCTACCCCCCTTGACGATCATAGCAAGGGCGAAGAAGAAGGATGTGAACGCTGGCAGCGACGGTGATGACCAGCCGGCTTCCTTCGAGACGGTGAAGAAGGAGGTCACACGAGCAGCCAAGAAGGCCAAAGAGAAGCAAAAACACGTGAGTAGCAGTACCACTAGCAATGTCCGCATTGGAGTCTACTTCCTCACTTGGTGGGGGCTCAACATAGTCTTCAATGTTTACAACAAGAAGGTGCTCAACGTGTACCCGTTTCCATGGTTAACCTCCGTCTTGGCACTCTTGGCCGGCACCGTGATCATGCTTGCCTCTTGGTGCACTGGTTGCATACCGTCCCCGGACACCAACCTCGAGTTCTGGAAGGGCCTCTTCCCAGTTAAGCTAAGCTACCCTTTGGTTTGCATGAGCTCAAGTAACTTGCGCAGGTTGCTGTTGCTCATTCAATTGGGCACGTTGCTGCAACTATAAGCATGGCTCGAAGCGCAGTGGCTTTCACACATATCATCAAGAGCGCCGAGCCTGCGTTTAGCGTGCTCCTCTCGAGGTTCTTCTTGTCGGAGAAGTATTCCATGCCGGTTTACATGTCGCTGCTGCCTGTTGTTGGTGGTTGCTGCCTCTCTGTGCTCACGGAACTCAACTTCGACATGATAGGTACTCTTCTTCCGATGATGATTTTTAACACTTGCTATTCGAAGTTGGACAGGATTTATAAGTGCAAATGTATCCAACGTTGCTTTTGTATTCCGTAACTATTTCTCCAAGAGGGGCATGAGCAAGAAAATGAGCGGGCTCAACTACTATGGATGCTTGTGCATGATGTCCCTGGCCATCCTCACCCCGTTTGCAATTGCTTTCGAAGGATTTCAAGCATGGTCTCTGGGCTGGCAAATGGCGTCTCGTGCCATAGGCCGACCATTCTTCTGGTAACCTTGAAGCATTACCACCGTGGTAGTAGTAGTCTGAAACAGACAAGTGCAGGTGGATGCTGGCTCAAAGCGTATTCTACCACCTGTACAACCAAGTATCCTACATGTCCCTGGACCAGATTTCTCCTCTAACATTCAGCATCGGGAACACGATGAAAAGAGTTACTGTGATCGGTGCGTCTCTTATCATATTCCGAACACCAGTGAAGCCTATCAACTTGATCGGTGCTGCAGTCGCCATTTTGGGGACGTTTTTGTACGCTCAGGTACTAAATGCCTGAGCTAATGGTACCAGCTGCTAATCACCATCTTCGTACAGGCCACCAAGTGAGACCACGTTCGTCAAGGATGAGTTCTGTTGTAAGAAAGAAGCCATCCATTGTAATATATAAAGCTAATGAATACCTTTAAAAATACAAGAAATTAACTATCGATTATAAACTGTCTTCATCTAGCAAAGTTGAGGCCAAACCCGTAGGGAAAGAGCGGGTCATAGACGGGATCACCGACGTTCAGTGGTAGCTGATCAACCGACCTGAACCACGTCCGGGGGAGCTTACCACTGAACTCATGGTCGCCAAAGAGAACGTCGGTGATGCCCTGAGCCTCAGTACCAGGAAGCCAGGCGGCCACAAGGGCGTCCATCAGGGGCAAATAGGGCTCAATGACGAGAGGTCTCCCGGAAATGAGAAGCACCACGCACTGGACTTGACTACAAACATTTTTTATGGTCTCAATGCCTTGAGCCGGGATGGTAAGGTTGGCGCTGTCTCCGGCGATCTCAGCGTACGGCGGCTCTCCGACTGCAACAATCGCGTACGAGTAACCCTGGCCTTCGATGGTACCCGCCTGTGGTGACTCTTGGTAAACAACTTGGGTTCCAGGACTTACTGCCTTGGAAACTGCCTCTAGAATGGTCGTCCCTGAGAGAGAAGATAACGTTAGCATGGTACTACCGTCGGTGAAGGTAATCTGGTACCTGGCGTGATGTCTCCAGACGCGCCCTGCCATTCGATGGTCCAGCCTCCGCATTGGTACCCCATATTGCTGGCGTGCGTCCCGGCTACAAGGACCTTGGGTGCATTCTTGTCCAGGGGTAGCATCGGGGTGCTACCCTGCGTCTTACCATTCTTGAGAAGTACCATGGACTTCCGGACTGCCTCACGAGCAAGTTCTCTATGAGCCTGCTCCAGCCGATACAAAGCTCGGACACTTATATCGGACCAAGCAATAAAGGCTTACCGGGTGTCCGACCATCTCGAGCAACGATCGGTTTGTGAGCGGCTGATCGAAGAGTCCGGCTATGAACTTGACTCGGAGTATCCTCCGAACGGCGTCGTCTATGCGGTCATTCGCAACCGCACCCGAACTCGCGTGCGTCGTCAACGTGGTGATGTAGTGCTCGTACTCGAATGGTACCATCACCTGGTAATGACAAAAGTGATGGTTGCAACCATGGAACGTCTCCTACCTACTTACCATGTCAATGCCCGCATTGATTGCAGCGAGTACCGAGTAACTGTAGTTACTATCCGGCGGACTCGTAATACGGTCGATGCCTTCCCAGTCGGAGATGGTGAAACCCTGGTGTTACCACGGTGAGGGTGGAGTTACGGCGGGTGTTACCATGGTTACCTGGAAGCCCATTTGTTGCTTGAGGACGTCGGTGACGAGGAACTGGTTGCTATGCATCTTTTGCCCATTCCAACTCGAGTAAGAGATCATGACTGTGGAAGCGCCTTTCGCAAGAGCATCCACGTACGGAGACATATGAATGCTTTTCAGGCCGTCCATGTTGATCATTGTGTTGTTCTCGTCGATTCCTTCGACCGTACCACCATCTCCAACGAAGTGTTTTGCGCATGCAACTACGTTGGCTCTGTACATACATACGGGTGATACGTGAGATATACGGTAGTACCGTACGTACCCTCCGGGAGCGACGTAAGGTAGACCAGCCGGATGACCGTCGGGAAGTTCACCTTGAAGGCCGAGTATTTCAGAGGTCATGCTTTGCACTAGGGCGGGATCCTCTCCAAAGCTCTCGTAGCATCGTCCCCAGCGAGGATCGCGAGAAACCTGATCAGCATTCGCGTTGCATTCCATTGCATTGGATCGAACAACTTACGGCGATGCATGGCGCAAAGACGTAGGGGATGCCAGTGGCACGGACCTCCAGCGCCGTCGCTGCACCAATCCGCTTGACCAGCTCAGCGTCCCTGAGTAGGTAACCAGCGGTGAGACCATGGTAGTACTATGGTTGGTAAATGGCCTACCTTGTGGCGCCCAGGCCGATGTTGTGGGGGAATATGGTAGCGCCGTAGACGTTGTTGTGGCCATGGACGGCGTCGACGCCGTAGATGATGGGGATGCCCAGCCGAGTGCCCAGCGCCGCCGTCTGAAACGAATCGATCATGTCGGCCCACTGTGCCGCCGATGCTCGCGGCGCCGGCGCGCTCCCGCCGCCGTTGAGGATGCTACCTGAGATCGATGTGATGAGACATGGAAATGTGCATTGGAGCAGGAGCGCGCTTACCGATGTTGTATTGCTGGATGACGCCCGGGTTTGCGACTGCGCGCTCGATCTGCGTCGTTTGCCCGATCTTCTCTTGGAGTGTCATTCGGGCGAGCAGATCTTCAACTCGCGCCTCGATCGACTGCGATGCATCCTTGTACACCGGCTGCTGCTGGTTTTGATCGCTGAATATCAGCAGCGGCAATCGGAGCAGCAATGCGAGCAGCAGCAGCAGCGGCGCCGCCATTGCAAAGACGATATCGATCGACGATCGAGATCGGGAGCAATGGAGATGGTGCAATGCAAGATCGATGCGATGACGTTCAAAGAGGGCAGACACACAGTGTACACGCAACCACACGCTCGAAAACCAATGGACGTCGGTGGTAGTGGTGGGCTACTACGACGACGGTAGGCTATATGGTGTAGTAATGGGCACTGAGTTTGTCCCTCTGGTCACTCTCCATGCGTGTGCGTGTGTAGTGTAGCGTAATGTAGGAAGAGACTGCCCCCATTCCAGGAAATGTTACCGTTGTTTGGCCGGGCGCATGCCATTGTCATGTCCCGCACGCACGACGACGGGAGGAATGTACCGGACACGTGGCCTGTTTGTGTGTGTTTGATCCGACGGCTGCGATGTACCCTTGGGCTGCAGGAAAAAGCACGGTGCCCACACACACACAAACAGAGTATAGGGAACTATGTTCTTGGCGGGATGCTTAGGGTTCGCGTGGATTCTTCGAGCGTGAACGCCGCCACCATCGACGCCCCTCGTTCCGCCGCCGCCGCCACCGCCATCGCCGCCGCTGGGAGATCGTCGTCGCCATGGGGTGCGCCATTTCCTCAGACAAGGGATCCGAAAGTAAGTTGTGTGTCTCTCCCGGCTCGAACGAATTAGGTCTGCAGGGCATGGCAAGAGGCTGAGGAAGCCCAAGCCGTGGAAGCACCCGGAGCCCGTCACGAGGGCGCAGCTCAAGAAGATGAGGGACGAGTTCTGGGACACGGCCCCGCACTACGGGGGTCAACGAGGTGGGTTGTGATCGATCGATCGTCGGGCAATGGGATCCCTAATTCGTTGATCCTTGGTTGCCGTTTTCAGAGATATGGGACGCTCTCAAGGCCGCAGCGGAGGCGGATCTGAGCCTCTCGCAAACCATCGTTGACAGCGCGGGGATCATCGTCGCGTCGGACGATTTATCAACGTGCTACGACGAAAGAGGTGCGTAGAATTGCGCTCATGCATTTCGTTTCCGTTTGCTGGATCGATCGAACGCATTTTCCTTGCCCAGGATCGAAATATGATCTTCCCAAGTACGTGCTCAGCGAGCCGATCAACACGATCAAGGACGATTGACCATTATCATCGAATGCGCACACTCTTTCTCCCTTCTTCTTCCTCTCTCTGTACATAAGAGATTTGGATAAAAATGCAAAGAACACTCTTTCCATCAGGAAACAAAAAAGGGATCTATTAGGGCACCCACACTTTTAGGGCAAACGAGAAATTCCACCCTAGGCTGCCTGCCGCTGGCCGCCATGGCGACGCGCGCTATGATGGCGTAGAGAGGACAACGAAACAAAGGAGGAGCGGCGGCGGCGGGGAGCGCCATCACGCGCATCAGGTACTTCGGAACCCTAGAAACAAGCAGGACCCGATCGATCGCGATTTTGGACTAGCCGGAAAATGTATAGGCCGAGGTGGTGAGCTCATGTGAGAAATGACCGCGCCAGACGGCGTGCGGGCAGTGAGGAGCATGGACATATACTCGCAGGCGCTCAAGGCGCTGGCGGTGAGGTGCCCCTTTGGCGGAGAGGAGGCTGGCGGCGGCGGCGCGGGGTCCGCCTCCTCGGGTGGGCCGCTGCTGAAGCTGCCCAGCTCGGGCGACTCGAAGCGGAGGAACCGAGCCCGGAAGACGCAGCAGGGGGCGAGCAACAAGCGTCACTCTGGGGACCTCGAGTCCGGGGAGGCGACCAACCCTAGAATGTTCTGGTCTCAGATGGACGACTACTTCCGCGAGGTTAGCGTCGAGGACATGCAGCTGCTCTTCCCTCGGACTCGTCTCGGACTGTCGGACCCCGAGTCGGGCCGGGCGCAGGACCCGTGTTTGGAGATTCGACCCCGAGGACGGAGCTACCTTGACGTCTGGGCCGAGGAGGACCGCAAGTTCAGGGCCGCTCGGGACATGGAGGCTCTGGCGGCCATTGAGTTGTCGTCCCGGGGGCTCAAACGGAAGCTCCTCACGGCCAGCCCCGTGAACAAGCGTCGGAGGACGGGACCGGCACCAGCCGACCTCGTCACCCTCGTCGTCTCGCCACCCGAGGCCGAGAACGAGGCCGAGGACGTATGTCATGTGTGTTACGGCTCCGACTCCCTGGACGCCAACCCGATACTCTTCTGCGACTCGTGCAGCATGGCCACGCACCAGCACTGTTACGGTGTACCGGCGCTTCCAGCCGATGGTAACTGGCTCTGCTCGTGGTGCACCGCCAAGGTGGAGAACCGGGTTGACGCCTCGGCCCCGTTCCCCTGCGTGCTCTGCACAGTCCGAGGTGGGGCTCTCAAGCCGGTCGGCGAGGAGTCCGAGCCGGGCAAGCACAAGCGGTTTGCTCACTTAGCTTGTAGTCAGTGGACCCCCGAGACGTACATCCAGGACCTTGAGGCTATGGAGCCTGTGAAGAACGTCGAAGGTATCAGGGAGGAACGCTGGCGTCTCCTCTGCGTCATCTGCAAGCAAAAGCACGGTGTCTGCATCCAGTGTAGTCACGGTACGTTGCTACTTATTACCATGGTATGGTACCTGACCATGATTTTGCAGGTCTTTGCGCAACAGCGTTTCATCCGTTGTGTGCTCGTGGCTCCAAGTTCTGGATGGAGCTGTTGAGTAGAGAAGATGGCCAAGATGTGAGTGTAAGTGCGGCTAACCCTAAACCCTGGACGAGTCTAAACCCTAAACCCTCATTTTACAGGTAGAATCGCGTGCTTACTGCCAGAGGCACACTGCTGTGCGGCTGGGCAAGCCATCGTCGGTAGAGCTTCTCTCCGAAGAGCGATCGCCGAGCGAAGTTGCGGATGAGGGTGTTCCATCTACAGCCGAGGACCGTCCTCCGGCGAAAGGGAAGAAGAGCTTGCCAAAGCCGAACTCGGTGTCCGGCAACAAGTTCTCGGACATGGATCAGCAAGAGCTCAAGTCTTGTCTCCGAGAGGTACTGTTGCAGCGGGACCTTGCAACCACTCACACGTACTGTTAGCTTCTCAGGTGCTTGAGAGATACGGAGTACCTATTGAAATCGTAGCTCTACACATATGCATAGAGAAGGACATACTCTCGGCTTGGCTTCGTGTAGCCGAACAGGGAGACGCTGGAATGGAGAAGAAGCTGGCGGCGAGCGTTTCTGATTGGCTGCAAACATACCATTCTACGTCCACCGAGCAAAATGGCCTCAAGCCGGACAAGGCGGAGGCTGCAGCCGACTCCGAGATGGTACGTGTGTCGGTGTCCGATGTCGGTTAATCGGGTTTTGACCCTAAATCAGGTCGAGGATCCAGACGAAAGCAAGTCCGTGGATGATGATAAAACGGAGGCCCGAGCAACTCCATTCGAGGTGCCGAGGTGCGCCATCTCCAAGGCCGAGGATTGGACCAAGGAGAATTCGAGCAGCGACGACATCGCCGACTCGTCCATGCATGAGGATTCTCCCAAGGTCGACATTGACAGCCCCGAGATGGTGGAGGCTACGAGTGCCGCTCAACTCGTGGTGGTCGATCCCAGCGAAATAGAGTGAGTGAAAAATGTGGGAATTTTCGGGAGTGATGCTTGTTTTATTTTTTCCTAGGTGTGAGAGTAACAATGTGCAGCCTTACGTAGTACCAGAGGTTCTAGCGAGGCTAGAGCAGCCTTGTGGGAATTTGGTGAGATTGTCAACAAGTGAAGCTGAGGAAGAATCTCATAAATGCAATGATCATAGGCCCGATGAAGCTTCAGCCCTCAAGGATCAATGGGATCAACTGCGGCAAGCTAAGCAGCTAGGGTTGCTCGACTGGTTTCCGCAGGATGAACTCGAGGGTGAACTCGTCATCCTGCAGAACCAGCTCATCGACTGCGCTCAATCCAATTGCCGCTCTTCCGGTACGTCGTGCCCATGGTTAAGCGTTTGTTAACCGCGGTTTTCTCCAGAGAAGCTGATTGCCAAGGTGCTCGCGAGGTTGTCCGTGGAGCGGCAGGCGGCTCGGAGGATAATGCAGGACCTCTCCGTGGTTAGCCAGTTTCTGGCGGACGCCAAGGAGGCCAAGAAGCAGGGGCGCAAGGAGCGGCGGGATAAAGAGGCGCAGGCGGTGCTGGCGGCGGCGACTGCGGCGGCGGCGGCGTCTCCGAGGACGGGGTACGTCAAGCGGGACAGCGGCGGGCAGGATGAACCTTACCTGGACGATTACTACAAGCCCAACTGGAGTCAGAGCAATGGGAGTCCGCATCCTCAGTCGTCTCCGACTGTTCGGCCTTTGAAGCCGCCGATTCCGAGGCCGCCGAGGCTCAACATCTCCTCCTCCTCCTTCAGGCTGTCGCAAACGGAACGGAAGAGTAATGTGCAACCGGAGGAGCAGGTTGCTTGCGATGTGTGTTGCCGGAGCGATTTCACTCGATCCAATCGCATTCTGCAGTGCACTCAATGCAAGGTAAGCGCTTGCGTGGTTGCGGTGTTGGTCATCATCATCTCGGCTTGTATATAGGTTGCGGTGCATCAAGATTGCTATGGTGTTGCTAGGCTTCCAACAACAGGGCCTTGGTTCTGCCAGCCTTGTACCGAGACGCAACGGCTGCAGCAGACCGATGGTGATGCCAAACCTCTGGTACCGCAGTGCGCCTTGTGTCCCAACACCGGCGGCGCCTTCAGAAGATCAACTGGCGGTGGACGCTGGGTGCACGTCTTCTGCGCTCTGGTAAGCCCCCACTGAGACGCTGAACTAACCTAACCCCGTGCTTGTGATTGCAGTGGATTCCTGAGACTAGCGTGGGTAAGGAGCAAAACCCTACAATCGGAGGACTGGTATGCTTGCTGGCTGCTGCTATCATCCGAACCCTAAACCTTTTTCCCATAGGAAGCGATTCCCGTGGAGCGATTCAATCTCCTTTGCGGCATTTGCCAGCAGCAACAAGGAGCGTGCGTCAAGGTATGCTGCATTTGGTGTATGTAGGAGGTAGCTGAAGGGCTGTGGGGCGTGCGTTTTCAGTGCAATTTCGGGCATTGCGTGGGGGCGTTCCATCCGATTTGTGCCAAAAAGGCAGGACTCTACATGAGCGTGAAGAGTGTGGGTGGTGGTCGAACCAACTATCGAGCTTACTGTGAGAAGCATAGCCCAAACCAGAGAGCGAAGGTTCGGGTTTCGTTTATGAGACGCTCTTAAAATCTAATTGCAGCTCTTCTTTTCAGTCAGCCGATAGTGTCGAACCGAAGCAATGCGCGACGGCCGAAGAAATGACCACTCTTAAACAGATACGGGTACTTACTGTAAAATTCCCCTCCCCCTCCTCCTCTGAACGCTCTCTTTGGGCTCTCTCTGGGTTTACCACCTCCAGGTTGAATTTGAGCGGGTTCGTCTCATGTGTGAACGTATCTGTAAAAGGGAACGAATCAAGGTATCTCGGACTCGGGCACGTTTTCTCGGCCTCGACCTCGGCCCTCCTAACGCCCCGGTTTGCTCCCTTATTTCCAGAGAGAACTGGTGCACTGTCTCAAGGACCTCTACGTCAATCAGCTCAACGTGGTGGCGCACGGTGGCTATGCCGCACAGCAGCCGGCGGCGGCAGCGGTGGCGGTCGCGCCGGCAGAGAACAACAGTCCGAGTTCCAACGGAGTGTGGCATCATCAACAACAACAACAACAAGCGGAAGAGGAGTCGAGGCTAGCGGCGGCCGAGGCAGCTGCGACAGAGAGGGCGACGGCGGCGGCGGCCGCGGCGCTGGAGTCGAGCCGGCCGGACGTTGCGACGTCGTCGAGTAGACCTCCGAGTTCGAGTAACCCTGAGGGTCAGGTGGAGGTTCCGATTCGAGAAAGTAAGGAACAAAAGAAACCCAAGCGGTATGGCCGGGTAAGTTGAAATTCGTGTGGTTGTGGTATTTTAGGCATTTACTTGTGATATTTGGGCAGCAGCACTCGGAGCCTCTAGGTCGCGAGAAAATAATGACCCCCTCGGAAGCGTCGATGCATAACAAGCTTTTGCCCAAGGGCTATGCCTACGTTCCCGTGGACATGCTTGAAAAGGGCGTTCTTACCACGGTGAAGCAAGAACACCACCACCACCACCACCATCCGGGTAAAGGTCATTGAGCGCAGGCATCAACATCAACAACATAATTCTTTTTCTTTTCTTTTTTTCTTGCTTCATCTTTTTTTTTTTGTTCTCAAAAGAGGCTTGTAAATGTTCAGTTATTTGTATTTACTAAAATGTACACTACGAGCACTTTCTTACAATTACTTGTCTTGGGACTTCATGGCTTTCGTATTTGCATACATGCGTATGCAGCCAGTTTTATACCTGTTTTTTCGGACAATAAAATGGATTCTTAAGGTGTCAGCTCATTGAAACTAATGATGATCAAGAATGGTCATATCTACCAAAACGAAATCATATGGATTAGAGCCATGCGATTGTATATGTGACCATTACCTTTTTAGGTACATTTTGGCACTTCCGTTTTATGGTCCATGTTGATTATAACATTCTGTTGAATCTGTACCTATCAGTAGTGAGAACGACCGTTCATTTCTTAAGAACAATGAGAATGTAGAATGTAGTTAATTAGCCGCTATATCCGCATTGAAGGATGCGTATATAGGAACGCACGTAGAAAAAAACAGAATATACATGCAATGAGAAGGACGTTAACCAGTCCTTGAGACGTTGGCTACTCCCAACGTCGACCAGGACGCCGTAGTATCAATGGTTAAATGCTGGGGTTGCGTTAGCCGTACGAGATATTAAAAATGATTGTATATTCGTGTACACCATTGGTCGAACTCTTCATACATTCGTTCGCTTAACTGGGGTTGCGTAGCCGTACGAGGTATGAAAATGATTGTATATTCGTGTACACCATTGGTCGAACTCTTCGTATATTCGTTTGCTTTCTAGTAAAACTCTGAAGCACTCTTCTAGGGTTTAGAGAGCTGCATTCTACTCGTATCATGATGGATCCTCGGATGGATCACGAAGCGATGAGCGCCATGGTGGAGAAGTTCGACATCATCAAGCCAATGACGACGTACAGGCGGACGATGCCACTTGCATCCCTCAAGGTCATGCCGCTCAAGAGGC
>LDJE01041648.1:0-11946 GCA_001021135.1 Selaginella kraussiana
TGAAATTTATAAATTAATTGGCTTTGTGAAGTGAAACAAACCGAAGAAAACGGACATTGATCGATACTGATACAGATCCAACACCGATCCGAAACGGAAATTTTATAAAATGTTATCAAAATTTTATTATAATTATAAATTCATGTTCTCTGAAAACAAATGGATGCGACCAATTTTAAAATTTTGCAAATTTTCCGGAGTTACAAATTATTACGTACTTTTTTTTAAACAACACCCAGTTATTACGTACTGTGTGAAACATGCCGAACGGGGTTAACAGTAACGTCACGTTGTTTTTTATTTCAGACAAGGTTATACTTTCTGAAAATGAAGCCACCTATCAAGACCACCGTGCCGGTTATCAAACCACAAATCTCCAAAATTGTTTGGAATGCCCATTTCTTCTCTGCCCAGGGAACTGGAACATTCATCCCGAAAGCTCCTGTGACAATGCTAAAAAACATCATCATAACTGAGATAACTGAGATGACGAGTATTCCTTTGTCACGTTGAGTACGATCCTGGACCAATGTTCAGTTAGTACTTATAACGTGTCAACAAATCCTTACCAGTATTTTAGCCATTTCTTCAGTGCTTCTGATATCTTCATCAAGCCGGGAAACTTTGAAAAGAAGTTTATCCACTTTGGTATGATAATCTTCGACCATTTCAAGGATTTCTTGCACCATGGTATTATCCTCACATTTGCAGAGCTTTCTAGTATCCTCATTCTTCTCGAAGCGTTCGAGTAGTTGCATCACACCTCCACGCATCTAAGAAAGTTTTGAGATCACTTCAATTGAAATTAATTAGGAAATTACCTGCTCAGCTCGATATTTCACCCCAAGAGCATCGCTTTTAAGACGCCTTACGCGTTCAAGGTTGCTTCTGTTCAGTTTGTTGGGAAGCTCGTTCAATAGAGGGAGCGCCTTGGCTTTGATGGTTGAAAAATCTGAATGGAACGGGCGTATTATAGTTAGCAAATATGTTGAAAACAAAAATCAAACCATTTTCAAGAATTTCCCATGCTAGGCCAAGAGCAGCTTCTATGGCCTTGTACTCGAAGGGCACATCTTTTCTCTGCAATCGTATGATTCAGTTGAACATAAAGCATGAACACTTACAAATTCGCCACCTAGCATGGTGGCGGCCAATCTTTTATTGTGGTCGATTTCCACACTTTCCCTCAAGAAGAATTCATTAGCTGTAACTAGGCAATGTATTGGGTTCAAGTTCATGACTATCGTGTTCCCTCTTACGAGGACCGTGGAAGAATGATTAGCCGGGTATACAAGAAACAATGGACGAAGATCGCATCTTTGAAGGCCACATCGCTGGGCAATGCTCACCAAGCTCTCATTAAGCTTCTCCTCCTTCCCAGCGTCGTCTACCTTGATCCACGACGTGCGCACGTGACACATCTTGCCATAGGTTTCTGTTGGCCCTAAACCCGGGTCCCTAAATGACTGGGTTTAGTACTCAAAATCTAGGGCTACTTAAAAGCTTCGAGTTAGGGTTCTTTCGGCTTCTAGGGTTTTGGGCTTTAGCAATGGACACGGGGTTTAATCGCCTTGTGGCGCAATGCCCGGCACTCTGCAGCGATGCGCGCCTTCAATCCGTCTACCAGGTGAGCTTTCCGTTTTTATGTCATACAGAGCAGCACTGAACGATCGATTGAACGAAGCAGCTCTCGGAATCGTCTACACACACCGACATTTGCATCGCATTGAGCATGTTTCTGGAGCTGGCGCCTTCCATGCTAAGGTAGGAAGAAAATGCGTCCATAAATGCAAGTTCTTGAACGATTTCCTTCGCAGCGTGGCATTGCAATATTTCGCTGGTGCCCCACCTCCATTCGATTGCATCCGCGGGAACAACAACGTCGCCATGTTGCTGGCCGTCCTACGTGCGTCCTACCGGCTCTTGAGATTGGAACCCGCGGTTTTCCGGGAGTTGTGGGACTGGACGCCAGTGTTAACCCTAGTAGCCAACTACACCTACCCCGTGGACATACGATGGTCCGCCGTCCAGACCATAGCTCTCGTCCTCAGAGCGTCAGACGCCGCGACCAGAGGTTTTTCCACCAACGTAAATATTTCCAAGGAAGAGGCCTTCGCATGCCTTACCAGGTACACTGTTTTCCTTCATGGTGCAACGTTGTGGTTCAACCATCACATTTCCAGGTACGAAGAGCTCTCGCAGGAGTTGGCGGTTCAAAAGGCCTACGGTTTCATGGACCCTAACCCAGTTACCAATGAACCCGTTTCAAGAGGCTCGCAACCGGCGGTGAAGTGGATGAAGCAACCGAGTGGCACCATCTCGCACGTCCTCATTTGCGGGGTTGAACTTCCATTCAGAGGCCAGTTCACTGGAAGGTAAGTTGAGGTGGTACCTCGAAACATCGCTTACCGTTATCATCGCAGGAACCACTCTTACGTCGTCACTCCCAGCGTCCAAGTTCATTTGGAGACGATTGCTTTGGCACTCAGCCAAAAGCAACCGCTGCTGGTGGAAGGTCCCGTGGGTTCTGGGAAAACCAGCTTGATCAGAGAGATGGCACGGTTAACTGGGAATGGTACGCTACGATCTCATGGTTGAACCATCGTCGTTCTAATGCATTTGCTTCCATAGACGTGCTATTCATCCACCTTGATGACCAAATGGACACTAAATCTCTCATGGGCAACTACGTATGTACCGAAGTTCCGGGAGAGTTCGTATGGCAACCCGGTACACTTTCTCAGGTAAAAACGTATAAACTACGTATATGACATGCTAACCTTCATTTTCTTAGGCTTTGGTGAAGGGTTTGTGGGTGGTCTTCGAAGACATAGATAAGGCACCATCAGAAATATTTTCCGCTCTAGTGACTTTGTTAGAGGATAGGAAGCTTCAGATCCCCGGTCGAGGAGAGGTATGTTTTATTACTGCTACGCTGCGTTTAACAAGGCTAACCCTCGTTTTCAGACGGTTTATGCCGCTGACGATTTTCGAATATTTGCAACCATAGCGCGGGCCAAGTCGGGCTCGACATGGGAGGCCGTAGAAGGTTTGTCATCTTAAATTTTTCCCGGGTTACGAATAATACGTATTTTGTATACAGGTCGGGGCAGTTTCATTTACATGTGGAGGAAGGTCTACATCGACGCACCTTCGGATGAGGAGCTCGCTCTCATTATAAGAGAGCGATTTCCGGGGTTGTCTGGAGTCCTACCAACGATTTTAGGTAATGCATTAACATTCTCAGTAGAATACGGTTTAGAGTTTAGGGTTTAGTGCTAGGGTATAATTACTCTGTATGTGATTAATCACGACCGATTTCATGTTGCAGGTACGTTCAACATGTTGAGGGACATCTCGTCGGAGCACACCGGAAAAGTACGTTTGCGTCGACAAATGACTACAAGGTATGGTCTCTACGTACATGTCAACGGTGATTCTTACTCGTTTAAACCCTCTAGGGACCTTTTGAAGTTTTGTAGAAGAGTTGCTAGTCTTCTCACTGAGCGCTCGAATCCGGCATTTTTGTTAGACTCAGTTCGCGGCCATGTATTTTTGGAGGTACTGTTTTATGTTTGATTGTGTATTGCGAAGTTGTCAATCACTTTATTCATCAAGGCCGTCGACTGTTTTGCCGGATCGTTAAGTAATCCCGTAGACTCCCAAGTGGTGATCAAAGCGATTGGAGAGAGCTGGAATGTGCCTTTCACAGAAATCCGTCATTTTCCAGTCAGAGCTCAGCTTAACTCTCAGGTAATCACTTATGCATCCTACTTAATTGCTAATAATCTCATGATAAACAGGCGCGTGCAGCTGCCCGCAGTGTTTTTGCGGAGACGGAGCATTCAAAGAGACTCATCGGAATGCTGGGACGTTGCGTAGAGCTGCAAGAGCCTGTATTGCTAGTTGGAGAGACGGGAACCGGAAAAACGACCATTGTGCAGCGCTTGGCACGGCAGATGTCTATGGGATTGACAGTATTGGTAAGCATTTTACTGAGTTTATTTTCGAGGCTGTAATTTTTTGTATTTGTAGAACATGAGCCAACAAAGCGACGCCTCTGATGTTCTTGGAGGCTTCAAGCCGGTGCAAGCCCAAAGCTTTTGCCTTTCGTTACTGGAAACGTTCGGGAAGCTGTTCAAAGATACATTTTCACTACAGGTAACATATCGATTAGGGCTGAAACCCTAAACCTTAAGCCCTAAATCCTAAACCCTAGCCCTAAATGCTTATGCAGGAGAACGAGGAATTTTGGAAAACAATCAACCGTCTCACGGAGAAGAAGAAATGGAAGCAGCTTCTGAAGGCTTTTCAAGATGCAGCGCGGTTAGTTCTCGGGAAGGGAGGGCAGAAACCATCGAAGCGACAGAAGACGATCAGAGACGCTGTTCTTTCGAGATGGCGGGATTTCACTGTGGAGTTGAACAAGGCGCAGAAGCAGGTTGAAGCTTTGCAAAGCGCTCTTGTATTCTCCTTCGTAGAAGGTGCCCTGATCAAGGCGTTGAAGAACGGCAGCTGGGTACTTCTCGACGAGATCAACTTAGCTCCGGCGGAAATCCTCGAGAGACTAAGCGGCCTTTTCGACGGCGTTTCTGGAACGCTCTGCTTGACGGAAAGGGGCGATCTTGGATCCATAGAACGGCACGAAAACTTCAGGATTTTCGCATGTATGAACCCCGCTACCGATGTTGGGAAGCATGATCTGCCTGTGGGGCTCAGAAACAAGTTCACGGAGTTCTATGTAGAAGAGATGAACGCCAGGGAAGATCTAGAAATGCTGGTCAGGACGTACTTGGAAGGGCTTCTGCCTATCAAGCAGGAGACAGGGAAGTTCGCCGGATCCGACATCGGGCCGGAAGACATCGTCGATTTCTACCAGCAAGCTCGGCTTGAAGCCGATAAGCGGCTTCTCGATTCGGCTGGGCAAAAGCCGCAGTTCAGCCTGAGGTCGCTCTCGCGTGCTCTCGAGTTCACTGCTTTTGCCCTTCGCAGCTACGGACTTCGACGAGCACTCTTCGACGGCGTCTGCATGTTCTTCCTCACGCTCTTGGATCATCCGAGCGGTTTGATCATGCAGCAGCTGATTGTGGCGGTGCTGTTCAAGACCGGGACCGACTTTAAGACGTTCTTGGAGATGGCGATGTCGGTTCCGGCACGTCCTACCGGACAGGCGATGCTTCATGAGTTCGAGAGCGAGGACGAGTTCGTGGTGACGAGCAGTATCCGTGAACACCTGAGGAACCTTGCCCGAGCCGTGTTCGTCCGGAAGTACCCCGTGTTGCTCCAGGGCCCGACCTCGAGCGGGAAGACGAGTCTCGTGGAATACCTCGCAAGGAAGACGGGCCATCGTTTCGTTCGGATCAACAACCACGAGCACACCGATCTGCAGGAGTACCTCGGGTGCTACGTCGCCGACGAGAGTGGGAAGCTCGTCTTCAAGGAGGGTTTGCTTGTGGAAGCTGTGAGAAATGGGCACTGGGTAGTACTCGACGAACTCAACTTGGCACCGTCGGAGGTTTTGGAGGCCCTGAATCGGCTCCTCGACGACAACAGAGAGCTCTTCGTGCCGGAGCTTCAGGAGATGATCAAGCCGCATCCGGAGTTCATGTTGTTCGCGACGCAGAACCCTCCGGGGATTTACGGAGGACGCAAGGTTCTTTCTAGGGCGTTCCGGGGGAGATTCATCGAGTTGCACGTCGATGACATACCTGCGGCGGAGCTGTGCGAGATCATGGAGAAGAGGTGCAAGATGCCGCAGAGCTACGCGAAGCGGCTGGTGAAGGTCATGACCGACTTGCAGCTGCGTCGTCAGGGAAGCAACGTTTTCGCGGGGAAGCATGGGTTTATAACTCCCAGGGATTTGTTCCGATGGGGTAAACGCCAGCATGAGAGCGGGGTTACCATCGAAGACCTAGCCCGGTTTGGGTACTTGCTCCTCGCGGAAAGAGTTCGGACCGACAAGGAGAAGAGCGTCGTGCAAGCGGCGATCGAGAAGAACATTGCCAAGATAGATCCCGCAAAGTTTTACGAGGTGAGACGTCTGCTCGTTGTTTTGATGATTTTTTTTCTAAGTATTATGTACAGAAGGAAACGATACAACAGAGAACAATGGAGACGGACGCACGGATATTGCAACTCGTAGAAATGGCCAATCGGATTGAAGGGTAAAACCCTAAACCTTAAACCTCGTGCTGCATTCTAATCGGTTTGATTCCGCAGGATCGTCTGGACCAAGAGCATGAGGAGGTTGTTCTACCTTGCTGCTGAATGCTACATTCACAATGAGCCCATGCTTCTGGTTGGAGAAACTGGCTGTGGAAAGACGACGGTTTGCCAACTCCTTGCTCAGGCGGCTGGCAAAAAGCTTCATATCATAAATTGCCATCAGCATACCGAAACGTCGGACTTTCTCGGGGTAAGTTTCGGGCGTTTCTAGCAACTTTTCAGTATCTGAATTGCAAAATGTGGCAGGGTTTTAGGCCTGTTCGCAGAGACAGCATCGCACTGGAATACCAAACGGAGATCGCGAAGCTGAGCTGCTTCAAAGATCAGGTAAACTATTGATCTCAACGTTTTCAGAGTGTAGAATGTAGGTTTAGGAATAGGTTTACGAGGGTCTAGGTTTTTGGTTTAGAAATAGGTTTAGGGTTGGGTTTAGGTTTGTGCGGCTTGAACTTACGTGATTTTGTAGGTGTTTTCTCCAAATATTGAAGATTCGGAGACCATATTATCCCGCATTGGGGTGCTGCTCGAACAACAGAATGCGGTTGTGAAAACCTCGGTTCGCAGGATAATGAAGAAACTTCGGGAGCTACGAAAGCATTGGGAGTCCTTGTTCACATGGCAAGACGGACCTCTAATTCGTGCCATGCGTGAGGGGGACTTCCTTCTTGTAGACGAAATAAGTCTTGCGGAGGACAGCGTTCTGGAGAGGCTGAACAGCGCCCTGGAACCCAAAAAGTCGATGGTGAGCGTCAGCTTGTATGGTAGTATTCGTAACCTAATGTGGTTTGCAGGTACTCGCTGAGAATGGTGGATCAGACGACAAGGAGATCATCGCACATCCGGAGTTTCGACTGTTCGCTACAATGAATCCAGGTGGAGACTTTGGAAAGAAGGAACTATCGCCGGCCCTCAGGAATCGCTTCACAGAGGTCTGGGTGCCGCCCATTCATGACCTGGAGGACCTTCGAAGAATTATTATGGAAAGGTAAGTGTTTTCATTTATTTTATATATGTATTTCGTATGTGTTAATTTGTGTTGTGTATACCTTTCAGACTGAGAAATCCGGCGTTCGAGTGCCTTGTGGAACCCCTTCTCCAGTTCTGGCAGGTAATTTTCTCAATCTTAATGATAAATTGATACAGACTTCGTGCTTCAGTGGTTTCAGCAAAGACAGGAACTGGCCAAGTTTCTATCGATCCGTGACATATTGTCGTGGACGGATTACATTCAAATGGCAGCGCCTGAGATCGGAAAGTACTCGGCGTTTGTGCACGGTGCGTTCCTCGTTCTTCTCGATGGTCTCGGACTTGGTAAGCGGAAATGTATTTTCGAGCTCAGAGTGACCTGTGTTGTTCAGGTTCTGGAGTCTCTTCCAATGACGCTGGTGCATTGAAGCGAACTTGCATGCACTACCTACTGAGTCTCATCCCAGAGGTATGCAACTCAAACCTTGAACCCTAAACCCTAAACCCTAAATCCTTGTTCAGGAAGGAAAACTCGAAGCCTCTGAAGCTTGTTCGCTTGATGCTGAAGGGGTAAAAGGAGATAGCAGACCAGTGCCTTCACACAAGTTCGGAGTCTATCCTTTCTACATCGATCAAGGTAAGTCATTGATTATTAAGACGTCTAACGCCACTCGTATTTCAGGAAGCCAGGCCATTCACCCTCCTCAATTTGAGTTCAGCGCACCCACTACTGGGAAGAACGTGATGCGCCTTCTGCGAGCAATACAACTATCGAAACCTGGTAAAGCTACTTGTTTTTAATTGTGAACTCGACTCTAAACCCTCGTATTTTCTCAGTTCTGCTTGAAGGAAGCCCCGGTGTTGGCAAAACAAGTCTTGTTTCGGCGTTGGCTGCTGCCTCGGGAAATCCCATTGTTCGCATCAACCTTTCCGAACAGGTTCGGATAAAAAAATGTGTTTGCATTTTACTATGTGTTTTCTGCAGACGGACATCCTCGATCTCTTTGGTTCCGATTTACCTGTTGAGGGCGGTAAAGCTGGGGAATTCCAGTGGTCCGATGGCATATTTCTACAGGTAATCCTTCTATTTTTTAGGGTTTAGGGTTTACGTTTCCTTCAGGCGCTGAAATCTGGAAGCTGGGTTCTACTCGATGAGCTCAACCTTGCGTCACAGTCTGTTCTTGAGGTAAGCTCGCTCTCGCTGTATTATACGACGTGCATACTATTGTATTTGCTCAGGGTCTAAACTCATGTATGGACCATCGACGAGAGGTATTCATACCTGAGTTGGGGCAAGTGTTCAAGTGCCCTCCGACGTTCCGTATCTTCGCGTGCCAAAATCCTCTACATGAAGGCGGTGGAAGGAAGGGCCTTCCGAGATCGTTTATGAATCGTTTTTGCAAGGTATGTGTTTGCTTAATGCTCAACTAGTTAGTGCTGATTTTAAAATGATTTTTCAGGTTTTCGTAGAGCCGCTGTCATCTAAAGACTACGTTTTCATCACGCGGGCGCTTTGTCCATCGATCTCTCGGCCTTTACTTGACAAGATGGTCGAGTTCAACACTGAGCTTCATAACGAGATCATGGTTAAACGTCATTTTGGGCAGTCCGGGTCTCCTTGGGAGCTCAATCTGCGTGACATTTTACGGTGGTGTTCACTTATTGAAGGTAAGCATTGTTTGTTTAGGGTTAGGGTTTAGGGTTGAGGGATTTAAGTCCAAGATCTCATATGTGGGTTAGGTACGCATGGTGGCTTCAAGTCTCAGCAGGAGCTGCTAGCACACTTCGTGAACCTGGTTTACATTCAGCGGCTTCGAACCGAGCATGATCGAAATGCTGCCTCAGCCATCTTCAGCCGTGTCTTTGGCATACCCATGCCCGTACTCTTCCATCCGCAAGTTACGATCTCTGCAAAGAGCCTTCACGTTGGAGTTGCGAAGCTCAACAGGCGGAACCATGATAGGGCAAGGAAGGATAGTTCAAGCAAACTGCAGTTACTTCCTGGAAGTGCCCACATTTTGGAGTCCGTCATGCACTGTGTAAAGAACGGATGGATGTCCATGCTGGTCGGACCTCCGAAGTCCGGCAAGACATCGGTCGTCCGGCTGCTCGCCGATCTGACCGGCAGCACACTCCACGAGTACGCACTGTCTCGGGCAACGGACACGTCCGACCTGATCGGGTGCTACGAGCAACAGGACATCTTCCGCTGCTGGAGGGAAGCTGTAGCGGCCGTGAACTATTCAGCCGAGGCATTATGCAGCTTTCTGCTGTCCGAGGTGAATTCGAGCGTGCCGGTGGAGCTCAAACTAGAGTCGGCTAAGAACATCCTATCATGCTGGACGGTGTTCAAGCGGCGTCAAAACGATGTAGGCGAGGGCTCCTTTCCGATCGACATCCTCTCTCAGCTTGTCAATCAGCTCTCGATCTGTTCAATGGGTGCGGACGTCGATGTCGGGCTGGACAAGGCACAGAAGCTGTTGAAGGTTCTCCAGAATGCTCCGGCTAGAACCGCTGGTCACTTCGAGTGGATCGACGGCGACCTCCTGAGAGCAGTCGAGCGTGGAGACTGGGTTTTGCTGGAGAATGCTAACCTCTGCAACCCTACGGTAAGAGCAACGTTTTTAGAAAACAATCAGAAAAATTTACGATGTTTTTATTGTTTCAGGTGCTGGACAGGCTGAACCCGTTGCTTGAACCGGATGGAAAGCTGCTGATCAACGAACGCGGGCTTATAAACGGCAAGCCGATGCTCGTGAAGGCCCATCCGAACTTCCGGCTCTTTCTTACGGTGGATCCGAGCAACGGAGAAGTCTCACGGGCCATGAGAAACCGTGGTGTGGAGATATACATGACGGAGGCTGTCGATGAACCCGGCTACAAAGTTCCCGAGGTTTACCAGGACGTGGGAACCCTCATTAGGTTATCTGAAACCCCCGGCCTTATCCTGGTCGACGCAATGTCCAAGGTCCACCTTCAACTCAACGTCCTTCTCGAGAAGTCCCATTGCACGGGATTGAGCTTCAGGGAGCTGTCTCAATGGATCGGACTCTTCCATCTTCTGGTCGAGCGTGGGGAAAACGTCTATCGGAGCATGACCTACAGCTGGGAGCAGTCCTACTTGCCGTGTATCAATGGAATGGAGCTCCGTGAGGAGGCCAAGAGGGTCTTCTCGACCTACGTCGTAGGGTTAGGGCTTGGAGACGAGGCCTTGTACGCACCAGGGGGCTGGCCTTGCCCCTTGGTCTCCAGGGAGTACATTTCAAGGTCGCACGAAGCTGTTGCGCAGCGGGACTGTCTCTACATCATGTACCTCGGGTCTAGGGTTCTACGTTTCGAGATCTTACAACAGGCATTTTCCATCTCGAAATCGCCCGACGGCGATGTGATAAACTGGCTTAGAGGGTTGAAGAACCTGGCCCCATATTTCCCTCAGAAGCTCTTGTACTTCCTGGGCCATCCGGACTTCAAGGTTGAACTTTCGGTTCCAGACATGCGGGAAGTTGGAGATGTAGAGCAGGCGATGGTCTACGCCATTCTGTGGATGCTGGAGCAGGCTCCGGTGCTTGATCTGGACGAGAGGAAGTGGCTACTCGACGCTGTACTCGGTAGACTTGGGGAGAAATACGTAAAAATTCGGGGAATGGTGAATGCTCTCAGGCTCGAGCAGCAGCATCAAGTGGTCGCGGAACTTCGACGGTCTTGGGAGGAGTTGATGGGGTCAACCACGGCCGAAGCTAGGGATGAACTCGGACTCATGGCTTCCGCTCGTATTCACGAAAGCGGGGCTTTCTACAGTGAAGTTGGCGGCGCTGCGGAAATTGCTTGGCGGAGAGTTGTTACTCAGCTCAAGAAACTCTCGTGCCTGAGGTTGAGCTTGGTGCAATGGCAGGTCGAAGATGCGTACTTCCAGTTGGGCAGTAATGCCTCAAGCAGCAAAGTTCCGGACGTGTGTAAGAAGATTTTCATCTCGGTCTACCCGCTGCTGAGACGGCTCGAGAACGAGGCTCTGGTGATGGAGTGGTCGGGTTCCGTGGAAGAATCGTACTTGGAGCTGCTTAATTGGCACGAGTGGCTTTGGAGAGCGATGCAAAATGCCGAGGTTGAGCTCGAGCTTCTGCAGTACCTGTGGAATCGAGTGAAAGCCAGGATGGTACGACTTTGTAACCAGGTAAGCTACCCTAAACCCTTGTAGTAGAACCCTTCTTGATCGTTTTGTTTCAGGCGAGCGTCAAAAACTTGGAAACTGATGTTCTTAATGTCACCCAATTGATTGACGAAGCTCTTTCCGTGGGGAAGTTTTCGGGATTGAAGCCGCTGCTTTGGAAGAACGCAGGTCATCCCTCCATGCCTAGCTCAGTTGAGATTTTCGAGTCTCAGAAGCGGCTTGTCGCTGTGTCTCAGAAGCTTTGGCAAGGTATGAATATTTCGCTTCTTTGGTTTCGATCTTTATACGTTCTGTAGGCAAGGGAAGCACAAATGAGGAGCACAATCTGCTGGTTTCTGATCCGGAAGTTTGGCTGCTGGTTCTCCAAGGTGGGATTTTTTTTATACACCCGATTAGTATGTCTAAAGTGGATCTTCGTCTGCAGGATTGAGCATTGTATCGAGCATTAACTCGTCTCGAAATACCATGGTTCCGCACGAAATCCTGAAGGTTTGTATTATAGGTCTAGGGTTTAGGGTTTGGGATTAACATGTTTCACTCGCAGGTAGTCTCGGAAATCCCGGGAAAGAGAGGGGAGGCGGAGCATT
>LDJE01041827.1:0-10014 GCA_001021135.1 Selaginella kraussiana
AATATATTTCTACACTATTTAATTTTATACAAACAATTTTCTTGTTTAAGAGCGTCCGCAACCAATACACATTTGACACAAAATCTAATGGTAGATTTATTTCCGCAAGTAAGAAACAACATCTATATAGTGTAGCAACAATCCAAGGTGCAGCGCTGCAAAAATCGAAGATAATTTTGCCGTCTTCATCAGAGCAAGAATGGTGTTGGTGTCTCTCATCACTGTTGTGCGCACTGCACTCTGGGACCGCCAGCCGAGTCGTCGTCGTCCTCGTACGCCTCCTGTTGCTGGTGATGGGCCTTCCTGCGCATCTCCTCCTCCATGTTCACATCATGGAGCGTCGTCTCCTCGCACTCGTCAATCTCCATCGGGGTCAGCTGAGTTCCAGGCCTGGGCGGTAACACCAGTTCTAGGGCATGGCGCTGCTCCTGATTGAGGCTTCCCGACTCGGGGAAATCCACCGAAAAGTGGATGTACATCCTGCCCTTCATGAAGGGTCTCTGGTAATGCGGCATACCCTCATCGTTGATCGCCTTGAATTGCCCTGAAATGGTTTCACCTATCGGTTAAGCACCGTCGCCTACCATCAACCATGACGTTACCTGGCTTGACGATCTCCCCCGGTGACGACTTTACGAGGAGCTGCCTGCCGTCGAGATGGGTGATGGTGAACTGGAATCCGCAAAGCGCCTCGACCAAGGAGAGGGTATGTTCGACGAAGAGGTCATCGCCCTTCCTCTTGAACTTGGCGTGGTCCTTCTGTTGCAAGACGAATACGATGTCGCCAGTGATCGTATCCGGCTGCAATACATACGCAAATACGATGGTAAGCCAAGGTTAACCATTGCATGCGATGGTAAACTCACCGCCTCATCGGCCTCGCCCTGGAACGTGATCTTCTGCTGGTGCGTCATGCCCTTCTCTACGTGCACGTCGAGCACCTTCTTGTCCTGAACGACCTTGTTGCTCTTGCACTGCGGGCACTTGTCCTTCTCATTGATCGTCTCGCCTGCGTGGTAATGCATTAGCTACCATGGTAACCAAAGATGTCTACCACGAAGAACTTACCGGAACCACGGCAGTCGGGGCAGACATGTTGCATCTGCTGGATCATGCCAGGGCCAAGCTGACGGATGGAGACCTTCATGCCAGATCCTTGGCATCCATGGCAGCGTGCGATATTCCCGGACTTCGAACCCTTCCTGGAAGATCCAAGCAATCAGCCATGCAAAGTCAAAATCGATGTCAAATTGAAATTAGCCTAATTGAACGAACATGCAATCGAAAACCAAACGCCAATACATTACATGAAATGCAATCGATGATCAAATGATCGTCGCACGTACCCTTTGCAGCTCGGGCACAATATGTTCCTCGACAGTGACAATTTCTTCGATGTTCCATTGTACAGATCCTCGAGGGAGACCTTGAGTGGGTGAATCACGTCCTCGCCCCTCCTCTGCCTGCGACCACGGCTGCTACCACCTGAACCACACAAATTAGGTCACAATCGACACGCCATGGCAGTCGCTCACCTCCGAAGGGGCTGGCGCCGCCGAATAACTGGTCAAAGATGTCGAAGGGATTGTGCCCGCCGCCGCCCATTCCTTCCTTGAGCGCCTCCTCTCCATATTGGTCGTAGATTTCCCTCTTCTCGGGATCGCTGAGCACCTCATAGGCCTGGCCCAGCTCCTTGAACTGCAATTTCCGACGGGATTGTGAGATTCCAACACAAAAATCGCGAAGAAAACATACCTTCTCCGGATCTCCGCCCTTGTCAGGGTGATTCTTGATCGCAGCCTTCCTGTATGCCTTCTTCAGATCCTCGGGCGATGCATCCTTCGAAACGCCAAGAATCTCGTAGTACTTGGTGTCGCCACTGTTCTTCTTAGGGCCTCTCCCGAACATGGCGGCGGCTACGACTACTGCTCGCGGAGCTCAAAGTTCAGCAGCGATGGCTGCTGCGATGGCGGCGCTAGTCCTTACGATTTCACGAAAAATGAACGAACCCTAAGGCTCTAGTATAGAATCGAGCACCCGAATCATTGCCGCCCAGAATTGGACGGCGACGACCAGTTCGTGAGTGACGTGGCCAGATCGTCGACGTCCGATCCGCATGCACTAAGGGAGAAGAAGTCACTAGAAGCTTCTCCAGAACCGTCGGATCTCGAAACGGACGGTCACGATGTCTTGTTTAGAATGTAAACCACGGTTTATTTAGTATTAATAGAAAAATTTCGTAGTACATGGTTTCTATTTTGCCATGGCGAGCATGATAATCCCGATCACAACAAGAGCTCCCGAGGCCCAGAAGATAGACGCAGCCCTCCCTGAAATCTCCGCAAATAAGCACATTCCCCAAAGGCCCGCAACAAAGATCCCGCATTGCATTCTACAAGGACACATAATAGTTACCATCGAACTCGCAAATGAAGACCTGAACTTACATTGGATACGCAACTGTGTAGCCAACGTAGAGTATAGCCAGTATGCTAAATGCATTTCCTGCAAATAAACACGATTTTTCGTATCATTCAGGACAATTCACAAAGAACTTACCGATGTTCCATACAATTCCGGAGATGACACCCGGTGCAGAAGCTACGTCCGAGTGTAATGCGGGCCATGCGCGGCCTGCAGACATGTAAGGCAGAGTGGTGATGATCGGGGCAAACAAGAGGACGCCAAGTCCAAATGACGGAAGGTAAGCGAGACCCTGCAATATTCACAGGCATTTTCCTGGTTGTTTTCTAGGTTTAATTAGTTTACTTACACGCGCTGATGATTTTGCTCTGGTCATTGGAAGCTTAAGACATTGAACAACTTATTAGATAAATCCGGAGTTTAAGACATGCCTTACCATAACAAGCCCACCCAAAATGCCAGCCAGCACTGCTGCAAGAACACCATGCATGAAGTTATCTCCAACACGTCCATCACCACTCTGAAACAAAGTTAAGCCTAAATGTATCTTAATGGAAGTCAATTAATACCGGATGGTATAATAAAGTGTCGAGTTCGTCTTCCCTTCCAGATGCTACTCGACCTACGTGACCAGACCCAGCAATTGCACCTGAAGATCACCGTAATAGTACAGTGTATGAAGCAAACATACAAATCTTACAAATGCCAAGGATTATCAGCACCAGCCCTGCAATTGCTAGTGGCAAGTTCCGAACATAACCATGAGGATCAAATATTAATCCAGCTAGAAACGATACTGAACCCAAAAGATATATACATATTCAACCCAGTAGAAACCTAGTATATACAAGCTTACCAACGACGGCAGTGCCACACCATATTCCAGTTCCAACTGAAAACACAAAAGTGGTGCTCGACATATTATTTCTGGTCTTACGTACTTGACACACCAATGAGCCTTACAGCTCTAAATGCATTTGCTGCTGAAACAACGAAGAACAGGCCGCTGAGAAGCCCCAAGGGTTCCCATGGAAACCTTCGCAAGAAGATGGTCATGATGATGCTAGTTACTGATATTCCTATGCTGCAAAACATGTTCAAACATCAAATATGAGAAATAGTTAAACCGATATGCTTACCATGCCCAGAAGTTGAAAACAAGAGGATCAACTCGAGCTCTTCTGACGACCTCCATCTTCGAGAAGATGGTGAAGGTACCATTAGCTATTGCTGCCAGTACTGCAAGGAACGAGCCAAGCGCAACCCGCTTTCCATGCGACGAGTTGACAACATCCTGCATGGCTACCCAAGGTACTGATTCCATCCTCGACGATGAGATAGAGGTGTAGGATGATGAGATGCTGTGGGGATGCCGGCGGAGATGATTTTGTTTTTTCCAAGTGCCGGATGCATGCTAGTCTGACGAGCGGCTCGTATGCATCTTCAACACGCGTCCGATTAGAATGTTAAGTAATTAGAACTTTAGAAATCACTTAATCACAATGCTGAGCATTTTGCTGTACCCAGGTTGTCGAGAATAGATTGAAGTGCAAGCCTTCCATTCATTCTTGACGCACAATGAGCTCTACGGTCTGCAAAATGTGGTGATAAAGCCTGAGAAGAACGGACGAATGATACAGATCGATTCTTTTGACAGCCGCGCTTGTAGTTTGGTTGACACTTCCAGCACTGTTGCCTTGTATTGTATAAGAGCATCGTGCTCTAATAGAGAGGCTAAAAGGAAATCACTGCAATGACTTGTATTGTATACGAGAGAAGTCCTGATCAGCCCTTTGCTTCTATGTTACATGTTAAGCTCGAGGTTAAGCTACCTCAAGCCACAACACCAACACATGGTGTATACGATCTTTCTCAGTTCAGTGGTCCCTCACTGAACTGATACTGTGTTCTGACCCAGAGGAAGAATAAAGGAGCACTCCATGAGTTGTTGGCGAATTGAGGTGGACGTTAAACGTGATGGCGATGTGTAGCTACTGGGATGGAGGCAAGCGAGGCACAAGAGGCTCTCAGTCAAAAGTGAGAGGAGAGCCCAGGTGTTAAATTCAATGTAGGCCTCAAGTGAGAACTGAGAGGAGGTACAAGAACCATTGGGTTTTTCCTTCGAATTGTCGATCCAAATACTTCGGTATCTTCAGGCTTGAAGCTGCCACATTCCGTGAAATATTATCCCAGCACAGCACTCAACCGTCTGTTTTTCACTTCCGCTTAGCAATGATCCCAATAGGATCTAGGGTGAGCAACCTCCCGACAGAGAGGGAATTGCTCGATTTCATTGGAGTTTTTGCAATCTGCCGAGATGCAAGGATAGCTAGGGACTGAAGGACTTGTAACCTGCAAATCAAATAGATTGAACCATACATGAAACGCTCAACAATATAGCTGGAGATACTATACCATATCACGACGTCGCCCTTTCATATTGACATTTTTATGCGCCACGTAGGATTTAGCGTCGTGATGGCGAGCTGAGCTGTCATGAAGGCGATGCTGATGTGGCAAAAACGCTCCGCCTTTTTTTGTAGCGTCATGACCAGCGTCACCAGTCACGAACCAGTCACCCGGTTAATTTGTGCAATCAAATTATCGATTAGCTTTGTTTATTGTAGGTTTAGGTTAACCTCGCCCGTAAACATTGAGGAATATACAAAAACGATTCTGAAGTCTAATGTGAACATGTGGCGACGGTGGCTGATGTGGCACGATTTTTCTTGACGCCTTGACGCTCAATGTGAAGCGTCCCTAAGGTGGCTGCGATGATTCTCGGCGAGCGGGGATGTGATGCATGCAGCCCTGCTATTCAAGTCATGCGTACAAAAGCATGCATTTTTATTTATTCGCTTTTTATTTATTCGCTTAATAGTTATTCGCTTTGGGGGAGGGATTCGGCGCGGCTGTGCAGTCTCTCGATTCAGGGCGGTAGAGCCGGCTTTCACTACCACGACAACATCCGCAACATGGTCATCTATTTGCTCCGTGCAGTGGGATTTCCAGGTCGTCACGCCATTGTGCAGGATTTCTAGTAAGTTTGCATCTCTTGAGATGAATCCACATTCGCATTTCTGCCCTTTCTGACCCAGGTTGAGCGAGCATACCAAGATACAGGTTGTTACGGGAGGCGCACATGCTCGCGTGGTGCTCAGAACAACTCCGGATTTCATCTTCCCGTCACTGTCTACGTAGTCGACTTCTACTTCTCCAGTGTCATGTTCAAGACATTCAAGTGTGACGACAAGGGTGTTTTGGTGGAGAAGCCCGACTCGGAGCTGGACGATTTTGCCATTCCAGAACAGAGGCAGGAGCTCGTAGAAGCTCAAGCAGGAAGTGGACGAAGAGCAAGCTTTTGCTTCCGCAGGGTTTCCATCAGGATCAGCTTGCCTATGACACTCTGCCTGCTTTTATTCCTGCTGTTCCAGACAGGATTTACTACTGGGACTTACGACTAGGAATTTAGACAGGACTTTTAGTTGCGTGTTTGAACTTGTTAGGAGACTTACCACACCATGAGTCTTCTTCTCTTAAATGATAACCAGAAAGAAGACGAGAGCAGCCACTCGTAGACTATTTGCAAGCGGAAAGACAAAACTCTTACGTTGGTCTAAAGTGGGTTTACTGTACCTTAGTTCTATCATTCTGCAAAAAGTTAAAACCATTTTACTTTTTACACGTGTTTGATGCTTAATTTATATATTTATCAATACTTTAGAGGTCTATTCACATTTGACGCCTCTACGCGAATGCAGCTTCTTGGCGACAGCACGAGTAACATTTTGTCATTGTCAAACACGGACTTTTGATCGGGGGTTTGAAAAAATGCACAAGATTTTTCTTTTTTATGAATCCCAAGGCGCCAAGAAGGACTAGACAATGTCAAGTTGAAAATACAGTGACTTGATATAAAATGATGATATATAACTTGCTTCACCTCACAGGACCGCCAGGGTGCACCAAGCAATGGAAATAATCATCTCAATTCTAGCGTTTTTAGTATTCTGCTATGCTTTGTTCTTACTGAGCTCGAGAAAGAAGAGCAAGCTACCACCATCTCCGCCATGGGCACTTCCTTTGTTTGGCCACATGCATATGCTAGGAAAGTTTCCGCACAAATCCCTACAGAAGTTGGCACAGAAGCACGGTGGTCTCATGTACCTCAAGCTTGGAAGCATTGATACAGTGATCGCCTCCACAAGCGACGCTGCTCGAGATATCCTCAAGACTCACGATCAGGTGTTTGCATCCCGACCAGCCGTGTCCGCAGCAGAGCACTTCGGCTACAATGGAAAAGATCTCGCTTGGGCTCCGTATGGAGACTACTGGAGAAACACAAGGAAGCTCTGCACACTCGAGATTCTCACCAACAAGCGGGTGGAACTGTTCCAGCCCTGTCGTAAGCTTGAAATGACATTGTTGCTCAAGGATATCCTCGAAATTTCCAAGAGCAATTCAGAAGCAAACCTGACGGACAAGCTCACGGACCTGACCTTCAATATTATGACGAGGATCATCATCAACAAGAGCTGTTCTGGTGCCAGTTCAAAGAGCCAAAAGGACAGGGCTTTGGCTTTCAAAAACATTATTGCAGAGGCTTTAACTCTCGCGAGCGGGACCAACTTTCGTGATTTCATACCACAGCTGAGCTTTCTGGATTTTGAGATTCCCAAAGTGAAGGATTGCCAGAGGCGAAGGGATGCTCTCATTCAGTTGGAGATTGATGAACACAAGGAAAGGTGGGCCAAGGACCCGGTGGTACTCGACTTTGTTGATGCAATGCTTGCCACTGAGAGCCTCAACGATACGTCGATGAAGGGATTGGCAATGGTAAGTCACATATTTCATATGAATTGTTGCTTTAACATTTCGTCTAAACAGGATATGATCGGTGCTGGAACAGATTCTTCAGGGATCACAATGGAATGGGGTTTCGCGGAGCTCGTGAGACAGCCAAAGCTCCTGAAGAAAGCACAGGAAGAACTTGACCAAGTCATAGGAAAAGAGCGAACCATGGTCGAGGAAGATATACCAAAACTCAAATTCCTTCAAGCTATCGTGAAGGAGCTCCTCCGTCTACATCCACCAACACCGCTTCTTTTCCCTCACCAATCGACCGAAGAGTGCCAGATAGGTGAATATGTGATCCCCGCGAAGTGTAGAGCATTCGTGAATGCTTATGCCATCGCAAGAGACCCAACTGTCTGGAGCGAACCCGACTTGTTTGATCCTGAGAGGTTCCTCGGTCCAAACTCCGACATAGACATCAAGGGCCAGAGCTTCGATCTGCTTCCCTTCGGGTCCGGTCGAAGAATGTGTCCTGCCGTCAACTTGGCCCAGACAATGCTGCACCACGCTATGGGAAGCTTGCTGCACGCGTTCGACTGGGAAATTCCGAATGGTGGCAAGCCCGAAGATGTTGACATGACTGAGGCATTTGGTTTGACGGTCCCAAGAGCAACTCCGTTGCTTCTTGTACCTTCACCGCGTTTAGTCCCTGAGGCCTACCAGAATTGAACCATTTCTTGTATACACGCGAAAGACGGCTCCTTTTGAATCCAAAATAATTAATGAAGTACAATACTAGTTTTTAACAAATTAAATAATCCGATACAAAGTCTTCGTGGAGCTGCATGAGCATGACGAGCGTCTGACCTAAACAATGACACGCGGCTTGCAGTTTTGTAGGGAACGATAAGAACTCCCGGAGGATGAGACGCATTTCCAGGGATGGCAAGCGACAAGAAGGCAGCTCCTGCTACTCCTGATGCTCATGCCCGAGAGAGCATTGTAGCTGTGGAGATGGAAGCACCAATTACTCAAGAAGACCTTTTCGTGGCTGGAGGTTTGGGAGCCAGAGATGATATTGGTAGTGTCATTTCTGCAGCTGTTGATGCTACCGATTTGGAGGCATCTTTGCAACAAGCTACACAGTTTGAAGATGGATATCCTACCAAGGAGTCTCCCCCAAGATCAGGAGTTGGATTGGGCAAGAAGAACAAGTGATGTAATCTTTTACATAAATATGAAACGCAGTTAAAATCTTGTATCTAGCCATCTTTAGTTCCAGCTAATAGTTCACTCTACCGTGTAGTCAATCCACTAAAAGAGCCTCCTTCTAAAGGAGTTAGTGGTAGCTTGGTACGTGCGAACCAGCAGTCCAACTCCAATGCCAACACCGAGACACATTCCCAATCCAATGCCAACTCCAACTCGCACTCCAGCGTTAAACCACGACATTTCCTCTCCAAAGCTACTCGGCTCCGGGCTTATGAACCTGCTAATTGCTTCTTTGCCAGCGTCCTCCTATAGTATTACAAATTTTGGGAAGGTTGACCATCAACGTAACACCTTACCTCCTGAGCCGAGCTTGAATCATCGTCCTCGGAAACCGGATCAAGCATGGTATGGTAGTTCCCCCTCTTTCTGCCCGTCAGTTGCACGGTTTCCGTGATGATGAGTGGAGCACCACCAGAGCAACCAATGAGTGAAACTTCCATGCTTGGGGAGGATCCCAATTCACCACAATTCCTGCTTTTCGAGAAAACTCCAGCTGCTGCTCCCACGGAGCATTCCATGATCCATCTCCCTGTCATGGGATCAACCTTGAAGACGCCCTCCACAAGAGGCTCCTTTCTTTCGTCCCGGATATGGAACTTGACCATCCCGAGTGCACGAAGAGAGTCCGTGGTCACGTAAGTCACCTCGGCCGACTCCGAGTCCATTCTGTCGCGCCTCAAGCTGAGAAACACCTCCTGTGACAGCGGGATGTGTGCGGAATTCACTTCAAGCTGCTGCTTCTCGCTGGTTCTTGGTGCCAGAGTCATCCAGAGCGATTCCGGGATTCCTTCCAGGGGGCAGGAGCTCACTCGCACGTAGAGCACCTTCACCTCCAGCCATGGCGGGCACAAGAAGTTGTTCATCATCTTTCAAGAGATCATCCAGACGATCATTTGTAGGAAAAAAAGGCAACGCACCTCGAGACGAGAGATGATCGCTGCTATCGACTTGCCTAATGCCGATGCCGCGATTCCTTCCAAACCCTACGAGCACAGTTCAGTTGATCGTACATTACGGACGGCGGCTGTTCTTTCCTGGCTGACATTGTAACTTCCGTATGTATGATGTATGTATACTCACGCCTGACGGAAGCATCTTCTTGTGGCTCACAATACACGAGAAAGTAAAGCAAGCTGGCTCCACGAGAGTGATTGTGGTGGCCTTGGACGTTTCTCAAGATAAGTGAACAAAGACCAGAAGAATCAAGTGGTTCTTATCTAGTTGCAAAGCGTTCTTATCTGGTTGCAAAGCGTCACGAAGGTTGAGTGACTCGCAAGAATAACAAAGCTTCACGAAGCTCCTCTGTTTTGAAAAAACGAAAAAAACTGGACATTAGTAATGCTAATTAATTTAATTCATAGTTTAACGTCCTTAACCCAACTTAATACTAAGCTAGACAATGTGACCCCTGTATTCTGTATTTTAGTGTCAGGAGTCGAAACCAAGATGCAGGTACTTTAGCAGAGTTCGCTGGTGACTGTGTGCGGAACTAAAGTACATTTTTGCGTCTGCACATGTAGCCCA
>LDJE01041896.1:0-12854 GCA_001021135.1 Selaginella kraussiana
GAGTCTCTAATTAAACAATTAATTAAAATAATATTAAACTACTGAAACTAAGCGACATTGGAAGAGGAAGGGTTGTGAATTAGAAAGCTGAAGCTCCAAAAGAATTTTAGTGATACATGTCAAAGAACAAGGGTGAGAGAGAGAGAAAGGGAAGGTCTTTGCGTCTGTCGGACTGTCCAGCTGCATGAGTACGTGCAGTGCAGGGTTGAAAAGCTCTGATCTGAAGAAAAAGAAAGACAGGCCGGCCGCCGGCCGGTCTATCCCCGGGTGGCTGTGGCGGTAGTAGTACTGGCTGGCGCCGGCGGTAGCATAGATAGTACTAGCTAGGAAGTTAGCTGCTTTGATCCTGCTAGCAGTGCTGCTTCTGCATGGACAGCACGAGGGCTACTCGCATTGCTGCTGCTGTCGGAAAATGATCCGAAGGGAGTCTTGGTCAACACACCCGTAGGCGAGGCCATCCTGGAGTTACCCCTGGAGCTGCTTTCCCATCCATCACCTAACAAGTTGAGTCCAGGTGAACTCTTGCAGTCACGGGGGGTGCTGCTCGTACTGGACTGGAGGACTTCAGCCAGAGGTCCACCCTCGAGCGTGTGCATCCAGGGATGCTGCCTTTGGTGATGGTAGATGCCGAGGCCTACGCCAAGACCCATGCGGGTTGGATCCACGCCTAGCTGCTGCTCTTCTTCCTCACTTCTCGACATTGAGAGCTTCAAGGGTGAAAGTGACAATTTGCCTCGTGGAGATGCGACACGGAAATCGGAGGTCGACATTGGCAGTGAGATTGACAACTGAGTTGCCGAGCTTCCATGTCGAGCCTGTTGCTGCTGCTGCTGCTGCTTCTCGTCCTCCATGTCAGGCCATGACATGGTGGAGGGGTCCCTCTGTTGACGAGGCCAGTCGTCGAAGAAATGCCTCAGGGGCTGTTCTTCCCCAGGGTCTCTTCCGACATCCATGCCTGGACCTCCGTATCCGCTGCTCAGCATAGCCTGTTGTTGCTGCTGATGCTGCTGCTGCTGGGACAAAGTCTCAAAATGGTGCTGCTGCTGGTGGTGATGATGGTTTAAAGATGGGTGATTGTACATGGTTGAGTTCCCGCTGGTGGTACCGAGTCTACTCTGGGACGACGACGTCGGGAACTTAGCCGGGAAGTTGCTCCAGCCGCTCTGATGCTGCAAAGACGACGGCAGCTGCATCATAGAAGCCGACTCCAACTCGGACCCGGCTAAGCCCAACTCGGACTTAGTCATTCCATTCATGTACCTGAAAATCATATGAAACCCAGGGTGGCGGAAGTTAGTCTCTATATCCGAAGGGATATATCATCACATCATTCATGAGTGGCACTTACAACACTCACCAGGAACTGATAGTACCTGTAGTCTTTGTTTGCCGCTGTAGAAGCTCCAGAAAGGGACTGCAATGGAAACTGGGAGTTACTATTGGTACTACTGTTGCTCATCCCAGATGGAAGCTGGTGGTGATGGCTACCATAACCTGGGGACCCTTTGTTGGTAGTTCCAAAAGGCTGGGCAGCAGCGGCGGCGGCGGCTGCTGCGGCCGCCGCTGCGGAGTTGTGCTGGTTCTGGCCGTTCATGCCAAGAGGTGGCCTTAAGTTGCTGTGCATCTGGTTCATCGTTCCGCCACCTCCCTGTTGAGACCCCACCCCGACATTCCCAGATGCCTGCTGAGCTCCTCCAGCTTGTGAGTTTGCGGCTGCAGTGGCAGCAGCCGCCGCCGCCGCCGCAGCTGCAGCCTGATTCTCGGCGTTCTTTTTGGATCTGTTCCGTCCTCGATGCATGTGACGATCACAATACTTTTGGTCAGGGACCACTTCTCTCGAGCACCTCCACTTTTTGCCATCGGTTCGACGACATCTTCCAGGTTCCGGGTCAGGATTGTTCGGTATCCCGAGGTGGAAGTTCCCCCATCCCACTATACAGCAACACAACAGCAAAAACCTTCAGTGAGACGAAGCGCTGGAGCAAACTTCTGACTACACAAAGTGGCGCTACATGTGCGAAATGAGATGGTTTCTCTCTCTCTCGAGGCCGTCTACACAAAGCTCACACAAGTGGTGGTATACTTGCGAGATAGGATGATGGCTTTCTTCACCTCTCTCGAATAAGTGAACATTACAGTACAACTTGCTATATAGAAGTTCACGTGTATACATACTAAATGGTTAACCATTCGAACACGTTCAGGTGGTGCAACCCTGACTACTCCGAAGTGAACCAAGTGCACTAATGCTACTACTCTTGAGGAGAACACTATAATCAGGCACTCACTTCTTAGCGAAGGATGGGAAGCAGCCAGGTTATTCAATGCCACGCTCCTCCTGATTGGGTTGAGCAACTCGGGAGGAACGCTGGCTCCAGCCATCATGTACTTGTAAATCAGTGCCTGGTGTTCTAGCTCTGCCCATTGGCTCGCGGTGAAGGGACCTCGCATGGCCATGGCAGACTGCATTCCAAGGTGATCTCCCCTCGCGGCAGCAGCGGCCAACATCACAGGCGAACTCCCTGTTGAATATACAAAGGCAAAACCATGACGAGCGTTATATTAAATACAGGCAAACGACGACGGACGGGGCGTTTTTAACTATGGTATGCCGACTATGACTATCCAGGTGCACCATTTGCTCCGAACAAAGGCTACAGCGATGCTGTGCGACATCCCGACAATAGCAAGCCATGATTTGCACAGCCAAAAAACTAAGCCAAAACTAAAAGACGGTCCTCAAAAATTCAATCTCAATCAGATCAATCCTCTCTCGATCGAGAAGTATGAGCACATATATATTAGGCCTTACACGGGGACAAGAATGTTCACGGACGGGAAACATGAAAACGAAACGCATAGCACCCAATGTTCAAGGAGAAGGAGCAAGGAAATCTATGGATACATACTCTATACGTATGTTCTAACTGTATGATGATGCAAAAAAAACGGGGAAGGATAGAGACTCACCTCCAGCAGCTCCAGCGTATTGATACGAAGATGGATAGGAGGACATAGCCCGGTTGCTGCTTCCGAGGTAGCTAGCAGCTGGATCACTACTACGCAGCAGCCGTGTATCGCCCATCAGATTCGCAGCGGACGAGTCGGTTGCACCACCGCCTCCGACTAAAACACCGTCGGACAGACACGAGTTCGTCGGAGAACAACCCGAGATTCGGCTAGAACCGCCGCCGTTGTCGCCCTGAGTGAACGAGTTGCTCCTGAAGAGAGCCGGGCCTCCAATGCCTGCTGCAACAGGCGAGTTGGCAGCAGTGGAACCATTGTTGAGCCCCCCACCTTGCTGCTGCTGCTGTTGCTGCTTGAGTTGATCTGGAGGCCGGCTGTACGGCGAAGGAGAGTCCGGGTTGTTCTTGCGAGCAATCTTGAGAGGACCTCCCTCGTCAGCCGTGTCGACACCAGCACCCGCGTCCATCTCTGGAGTGGATCTGCATTGCTTCATGGAGGAGACGGCGGTGGGTGAAAGGGGGCCACTGCCAGTGTTATTGGTCCCGTTGCTGGCGTTGTTATTGCTGCTGTTGTATCCTGATGGCATCCTGTTGCACTCCTTGTGATGATCAGCAGGCTCAGAGAATGCCTAGGCCGCTGCTGCAAAAATGCCAAACGCGAGTGAGTTTTTTCTCTCAAAACTGGACTGCCTGAACTTCAGCCTGCATATAGGCTATAGACTGGACTGACTACCAAGTTAAACTCAATACTACCACGACCGGGGGTAAGAGTAGATTTTGGCGGTCTATACTTTTTCTAATACGTGTGTGCCTATGCATGCGTATATATCTATTTATCCGTGTACATGTGTGAGAGTATGTATTTGTGATTGGGATAGCTACCATGAGAGAGAGGAAGAACTTCAACTCAACAAGTTATACTGTTTATGAATACGGGTTTCTCACCTCTTTAACTCAACTCTACGATTGCTGCTGTGAGCTTCTGCTTGTGGTAAAAAGAAATGTATATATCCGAGGAAGCGGGGGACGTTAATTTGAGGTTCCCATGTGTGCTTTGATATGCCGTGCACGCGAGGAGGCGGGATTCATCAACGCACCCGAGTCCTCCTCCAGACAAGTTGTGCGGATCTGCACCTGACTATATGACGGCAGCCGATTTCTTCGCCTGAAACCAATGCAAGGATGTTGTCCGAATAAGTTCTTCCTGAGGAGTCCTCCTTGGAAACGTACAGACCACTATTGGACCATTGCTGCTGCTGCTGCCGCTTTTGATGAGGTTGCCGCTGGTGTAGTAGTTGTAGTAGTTGTTGTTGTTGATGTTGCAGCAGTACAAGTACTTCCTGCATCCAGCTGAAGAGAATGTAGAAGAAGCAGTTCAACAAAAGCGGAGATTTAGGAGCAGAATATATGTCCACTGCAGCAGACTGGAGTTCTCACAGCAGGAGGCAGCTAAGTGCATCTCGGCCCATTATATATTCCTGTTGCTGTTGCTGCAGTAGCCTCGTAGAAGAAGAAGCGAATCAGGTAGGCCCAGAGCCGATGAGGAGTTGCTGATGATAAAAGCGAGGTGCTCAGCCTTCCACAACTGCTCCAAACATATGACTGACTTGTGTTGCAACTCTCTCTATCCAAATTCCCTCAAAGAAAAAAACTTAACCTTGGACTATCACATCCAGTAAGGAGCGAGCTTCACTAGTTCAGAATGCCTTCCAAGCTCCAGAAAGGAAGGGGCCCTAGTGAAAAGGGGAGAATTATGTTCTTGCCCCACAGCCAGAAGCAGCAGCTCAGGAGCAGAAGCAGGAACAACAAAAGGGAAATGCAATATGCCACTTGACTTTGGCTTGCAGAAGTGCCCCAGCTAGAGGGACAAAAGAACATCCATGCATAGATAGGATGGGAACACTCTCAGGCCCAAAATGCAACAAAATGGAGGGGCCTCCCTGAGTGGGGCAAGTAAGCTCTCACACAAGCACACTCAGAGAGAGCAGAAAGGCAGCAGCAACAACAGAAGGCCTGCACACAAGGGCAGAAGTAGTTGTTGTTGCTCTGAAGGGGAGTAGTAGTAGTATGTGTGAGTGTGAGTGTGTGTGTCACTGAGGGAGGAGCAGCAGGATCAGAAAGAGCAAAGGGGCCTGGCCTATATAGAGTGTCTTCTGTGTGCTTCTTCTGTGTGTGTATATGTAGTGGGGTCTAGTGTGTGCAGAGAATAAAAAGTGGGCATTTTTTGAAGGCAATGCCTTAAACACGTGGTTTAAGCCTCACTAATCTCAAGCTTGTCCTGTAACAAGGCCCCAGGAGGGGAGTCATGGACATCACCTTCTTACAAATCTTTTTGGCTTGGCCACTACTGGCCTCATTCTGGCACACATCATTTTTATTTTTTCCATCCTTTTTTTTCCTTTGATTTTCCATTGTTTTCCGGACTTTGCAGGTACATTTCAATGTGTTTCACACCAGGCTGAAAAATTTTCCGGCATTTTTTTGTTTGCCTTCTTCCTTGAAGGGATGCTGGAAGATAAGATCTTGTTGTTGCTGGGGCGCGTAGTGTTGCGTATATTATATATTTTTCGTAGAGACAATTATGAGGAGGATGCCACATCACTGAAGAGATGCAGCAGCTTCTTCTTTTATGTTCCCTTTGTTCTCACAAGGACCTTTCCCCAAATCCAGGGACACACCAACACAAAACCCTTCCTTAGTTACAAGTCTTGAAACTAGAAAGACAACACTTGTCTCCTTGAGGAAAAAAACTTGGTCATCAATCAATGCTGCACTTCTACCCTCTTATATCACAGAATGGAATAGATGGTGGTAGGAGCTCACAAACTTGAAGCAGTGCTAGCAACAGAAGCTGCATGCAGCAGGAGAATGCTTCAGAAGCAGCCAGCCACAGTATCTTATGAGCCTTTCGTCGTAGTAATGCATGGAAACATCTGGCGGTCCCTGCCATGCTTTTTTCTCTCGTAGTATTTCCCGTCTCTTTTGTCAATATTCAGGCTTTGTCCGAAGGACATCTTCGACTTTATTAAAGGCATCACAAGCTTCCACCGCTTCAAGGGGACGACGTCTCCTACAATTGTTCGTGATCGAGTAGTCATACCGGCCCTCATACATTTCACACCTCCACTCCTCCACTCCTCCTCGAAGCAAGCATTTTCACGATGAAGGGGTTGCCCTCAAAAGGTGGTAACCCTCTTTATTTACCCTTTGGATGAATCCACCACCTCCACTACCACCACAGCATGCGCAAAACAAGCAAGCCACGAGTCAATTATTTCACCTGCCAAGATAAACGACGTATCAACGTGACGTGTCGCGTTAGCCCAGACTGTGGTTGATAGGGAGTGCAACACAATGTTTTTTCGCTACCACGAGTAACTGTGACGTATTTGAGGATAAAAGTGACCCCTGACGCATATTTCAACACCAGCAGTAAACTCAATGGAGTGACTTGCAGGCAAGGGCAGGCCCCGATTTTGACCCCCAGGTAGTTACCTGGTTGGTTTCTACTGTCCCCATACGGTCCCTATACGGAGGCAAAAGTCAGGTTTTTACTGTGGTGAAATGAAAACCCCTGCCGGACCGATCGTGGTCAGCCGGACTCGGAGCCGGGTTGTCTATCTGTTGGTTGTGATTCGGGTGTTTTTGTGGTGTTAAAGGCACAGTTACAGTAGCCAGAGGCGAGCAGCACAGGGCTTCAGATCTCACACGGGTGCCCTCTCACGCACGAACTGTGTTGTTCCGAGTCAGGTGGCCTTTGCCTTCTCAGGTGAAGCGAGCGAGCTAGCTCACTACTGGAGCATGCAATTCCGTGACTTGAAGTTTGTCACCTGCCGATGTTTCGTGAAAACCCAACATTTCTCATTCATAACCTTCATTAACGCCCAAGTACAGCATCACTCTTCCCCATTTCTCCATTCCCCATGGTCCATTTTCCTCGCTCGGCTCTGAGACTGAAAGGGGCTTGGAGCAGGCTACGTTGATCGGAATCGAACTCCATAGCTTGCCAGGGGTCAGTGGTCGCTATACCATGAGCACATACGGATACGACCTGTATACCTGTAAAGAAACGATCCCGATAACTTTTCCGTACTGGCTGGTTCCATATAAATGTGACCAGGAAGCAGAAGCACCAGTCGCAAAAAGTGAACGGGACGGGGGATCATGAGGAGGAGGGCCTTGGATATTGGATTTTGGAGGGTTTCGTACGCCAAGTTGAGGGTCAACGGGGTCAAGCTAGCGTTGAGGCGTTTCTTGAGGGAGCCTCCATCCCCTTAAGTTGCTTCCATTTTATTCCTTGTCCATTATTGCAAGATGCCACGGCCATTTTCGACATTTTTAACCAGCTGTATCCCGCGTATGACAAAGTGGAGCACTACACAACTGCGGGCTGCTACCTTTGCCCATACCAATAAATTATAGCCCAAAAACCATGGAAAAATACGCGCCTTTTGTTTGTCCAAGTGTGTATGGTTATGCATAAGCCCTAACTCCCGCGAATTGTTTCGCGCCAAGTGGAGTTCGAAAAGGACCCACCGACGGTGGCGGGCCCATCACGGGGTCTCTGACTGACGGCTGCTGACGGCCTTCCGTCCGCTGACGGCTGGCACGGGCAGGCGTCCCTTCAAGCCCGTCAGGCTTGGCACGCGCAGCGACGGGCGCATGTGCTCGCTCTGACGGCCGCCCGCCCCGCCCCTTTGACTGGGTCCCACGCATTTCCCCGGCAATGCAATTCCGGCAGTCCTCCGGCCGGCCATCCGACAAATAACGGAAAGCGCAGCCATCCGTCAGTCAAGCATGGTCAAAGTGTTGGGATTCTTTGTGGTCGTACCGTTTCTTTCAATCTGAGATGGTGAAGGGAGGTGGAGGTGGTGGTGGTGGTTGTGGGTGGATGTTCTCCATCTCTCAAGTGGATCTTGTTAGGGGATTCTAATGGGGACGTGTAGGTGTTGACATCACCCGAAATTGTGCCCTTGGATGCTGGATTGTGGAAGTTGCTCTGATTTTTGAGTGTAAGTAGCCAAGTCATGTCTGCATTGGGGAAGACACACCAGGTGGAGGATAATGTATATACAAAGCAGCATTGTGACAGCCAGCCACCAGCATATCTCCACCCATACCTTTTGTTAAACACACGCAAATGATTAGTAAGTGCTTAAACAAGTGAATCCTTCACATTCTTCTCGTTGTTGCAGCTCACCATTGTCTCCTACATGGAGACAAGTACGTCGACCCGTCCTTCCGATTACGAATACACTTTGCACAGCCCAACCACCTTGATAGACAATCCGAGTGTATGGACTTGGATGAGTCCGTCCTTCGGCTTTGTTTGATCTCAAGAAGACTCTTTGGCACTGGCAGATGGATCTTTGATCTCCCTTGTTGGTGTTGTTTCTCCTCCAAGCTTCTGGGTCCCCTAAGACAATGTCCGATGCAAGGGGCGTGCGTACGGAAGATCAATATACGCATACACACACCACATACTGTTGAAAGTTAAGAATGATGGATGATTCTCTCCTTTGGCACTTTTGGTCCCAAGGAATATTTAGGCACCTTGTCTTCTAAGGTGTCATACCATGTGGCTGCCGAGGGTAGGACCCATTACGTCTCCATGCTCATCTCATCACCACCAGCTCTCCCAGGTCATGTCCAAGTTGCATTTGTGTGTACCACCTCCATTTGCCCACCAGGAAGATAGCTGGAGCTTTGAAAAGGTTCCACGTTATGTGGGGTCAGGTCTCAACCTATGGAACCATTCCAACTTTTTTCGCCTTTGGTGGTTGGTTCTCAAGGCATGGCCGGGGTTCAATCCCTCTCCTTACAAAGGAAGGAAGCAATAGGCACCGCATTGCATTGTTCTTCACCCATCTTTATCAATTTCCAGAGGTGACAAATGTAAAATACAAGGGTCTGACCCTATGTCCATGTTCATTTCACTACCTCAAAACGGGGTTTCGGACCTGGACCACGGACCGCCGGCGCCCGGGCCGGGTCATAAAATTCCTGCAGCAAGTGGAAGATAAAACAAGGGATGCCCGTCGACGACGAGAAGAAAAATCAGCATCATCATGCATGGGGTCCCACTCTAGACCTTGGCCCGGGGTGACGTGGGGCCCCAACCCGTGCAGTGGTACAAGGAGAGGGACTCCAAAATCACGTGTATTTCTAAGCAAATTTGGCTTGACTGCAGCCAAACATTTCCATTTGCTGATCAGAAGGAAGTGAAGCTTCTGCAGGGAATTTCTTGCCGTGGCCCTATTTATGGAACCATTTTGTCCGAGACGGAGGCGGGTCCTGACCCCTGAGTGATGTAAACTTGGCTGGTGTATGTGATCGATCCACCACCACCAGCTTCAGCTTGAGCAGTAGCTGCAGAGCAGTAGCATCTCAGCCAGACAGGCCTACATAATACACCCAATGCACCGTGACAAAAACTTGGAGCATCAAATTGTGCTTCTTTGATAGTGCTGGCTAGCATACTACAAAGAGGGTTTTGGCAGTAAAAAGTCAGCCTAGATATACCACACTGGTAGTAGTCTTTGTTCCAGGCTTGGCAGAAAAAAGGGAACCAGCATGCTTGCTTGATCACTTTCCTGCACTAGACACTGCTGATCTGATCCTGATCCTGATGCTTATCCCCAGAGCCTTGTGCAGCAGGCTGAGAAAATGAATCCAACCATGGTCAAACATAAAAGCATGCTTCTGAGCCTTTGTTGATGCCTTCCTGATGATGATGATGGAGCTCAGCTTCAGAGGGCAGCAGCAGTAAGCAGAGGTGGCCAGGTCAAGTTTTAAGTGTTTTCAATGCAACTGCTAATCATTTGGGATTGGAAACCGCTCTGCATGGGTTGGGGAAAAATAGAACCAAAAGAGAGGTAGCTAGCCACCTAGGGACCCTGAGGTGGTAGAGCCTCGTTACATAGACATGGATTGGGGAAATCGGAAGTGGTGCTGGTGGTGGTATGAGAGGTGGGCCACAAGGGGACAAGACTTGAACATTTTTTGATAGATATAGGAGGGAGACTTTGGACACTGTCTCTTCTCAGCCAGCCAGCCCACAGCCAGTGTATATGTATGTAGGACTTTAGACATATTCTGCTTGTCAAAATGAAGTATTATGTTGTTGTGGTCACCAGATGAATGGAATGGAAGGTGACATATTTTCAAGCCATTTTTTTCCACTCACCTCATTATCAGAGATGGGGAGGAGGTAGCCAGACTGGCAGCAGGCACTGTGGGGAAAAAGGAGAATGATAAAACAACAGGGGGAATAAAGATTGATTCATCCACAAGAGAGTAAGAGCATCAAGAGGGTGAGAACTCATTTGTAAGCCCTGGAAATGAGGGGAGAGAGAAGCAAAAAAGCATGGAGTGGTGGCATGGCTGTTGCTGCTGCTGCTGCTGGGCTGGCAGCAGGTCCAACATATATCATGCACACACACACATACACACACATACAGAAATACAAATATACACCGCTGGCACAAGGATTGAGAAATTTCACCAACACCACATTGCCCTTGTCCTGACACAGAAAACATGTAGCTAGTCAATAAAAATTCCACAAGTTTCACTTTCTTTTCCCCCATCGTGTTCTTGCTTCAAGGGATAGAATTGCAGAGGTGAGGTGAAGGAGAGGTGTTGATCTGAAAAAATGAAAAGTATAGTCCCTCACTCGCTTTCTTAATATCAAGGATCTTTGTCGGTTAGCTTTGCCACCCGCCAGCCCAGCCCGTTCCTTGTGCTCTTGGGACTACATGACAAAAGCTATGTGTCTCTGCAAAGGAAGACATACAAAGAATAGTGACATTGCATTGCATGTGGATAACCATTACCATTAACCACAGCCTCTCGTGTGGTTTTTAGCGAGCAATTAGCATTATTTTGTCTTAATAGCAACGCTGTGGAATCCGGGCAGTGTTTTATAATGCATGCTTGCAGCTTCTATCTAAAGCCATTTTGTCGGGGACCAAGTGTGGGAAAAGATTCAAAGAGATTTGCACCTTTGATATGGAAAGAATCTGGACAAACTTGCTGCTTGTTTTCTGGCCCAATTTCAAATAATATACTCCATAGTTTCATGCATTGTTGACATCAATCATATGCCTAATTCCTATTCAAATGCTTGTGGCCGCAGGAAGCGCGGCTGCTGCTTTTCCGCAGGTCCGCTTTTATTTACAAGAGTCCGAGTGGTGGGAAATTTTGTTGTTTCCGTGTATGCAAGCAGGGCGACAAGCTGGTTGAGCCAAACCCTCCAGAGTCAATGTTGGTAAACTTAAAAATGAGGAGAACTTAAGCCTGAAGAAAGGACCATCCCGACAACCTTATGTCAATGTCAATAGCAACTCGCACACAACAAGAGGGCCATCAACCTTTGTACCCAAAAATCACATGGCCCCAGAAGTCCTTGCAAAAGTGGTGTAAGCTTAGGCATGTAACTAGAGCTCTAGAAATGTATATATAATCAAAGAACACAATATGTTAGAGCTTTATAAGATCGCAGGATCCAGCACTGGGGTTCGCATTGTACACGACAAGGCCCCATCCCCGAGAAGGGACCACGCCACGCTCTTCATCATCGCACTTTTGCTCAAAGAGAGAGATAGACCTTGCTGGAAATCATTTGGGATTTGCCAATCATTCATAACACTGCAGGAAGCACTAAGATAAGCAAAGGCATGCAGTAGCACCGGCAGCAGCAGAGGCAGTATGTATGTATGTATCCCGAAGATCTTGTACAAGCAAAACAGTCACAAGAGCACCAGGAACTTTGGAAGTCATATCACAAAGAGTGTGCCTTCAAATTGAACTGCATTTCCTGTACAGGGGAACCTGATGAAATATTTGTCTTGCATGCTGTTGCTGTTGCTTGTCCGAGTGCAAGTTTCCAGGCTTGTTTCCGTCCTTGAGTTGAACCTGAGCTCTGCTAAAGTTGCATTTTTGCATGCAGAGCAGAAGCCTGAAATGAAGGTACGAGTAGGACGTTCCGGCACATCTCTCTTTGCACAACACAACACGAGAAGATGAGACGAGGCTGACTTGACCCGCAAGGGTGACGCCGATGTAGTGCACAGCAACCCACAGGAACAACGTTCGTTTCCTTTGGAACGATGTTAGAGTATCACTTTTAATGAAAGCACTTCACAAGAAACGGGTTCTCGTGACAACTCCAGAAAACTGCAGAACACTCGCAAACCTTCCATGGGCTCGTGCACTCCCACGCAGAAACGGGTGTAGTCAGGAAGTAGTACCCTACTTGCACATTTTTCACATGAAAGAGCAAGAAGCACGATGTAGTCACAAGAAGGTTAAGGTGGAAGAGCTAAGGTCAAAGGTTTTAATCCAGAAGTATGTATGTACGTGAGAATGTCAGCTTCGGAGATCGTCACTTTGTAAGCTTTCTTCCATAGACCTATGCTTGACAGACTGGCATAGTTCAACTTGTTTGACAAATCATCGTCCTTGTTCATCTCAGTCCCATGGGCCGGAATGGACGAGTTGGCCATTCTTAGTTGTTTAATGTTACAATTAAATTCATGTCAAAATATGAGATCACAACAACGCTTACCCCAAGAAGAAGCAAGGCGGGATGAAATCGATTGATTTGTACAGTCAAAAAAAAGTGAAGAGTCCCGAAATGAAATGCGTGTGTGTTGGTGCTGTTTGTACATTCGGTGCATGATATAGAGAGGTTGGCAAACTTCAAGGGCTCATCACGGGTGGCCGAAGCGGCGAATCCGCATTGGGGCCAGCAGCAGCAGCAGAGAGCGAAGGGTCCAAACTATGAAGCTCCTCCTGCAGATGGGAACGCCGCTCCTTGAAGTAGTCCAGTCGTGTGTTGAGCTCCACGACTCCCGCAGTAGTCCGCCTCGAAAGCTGCAATGCAAC
>LDJE01042000.1:0-11550 GCA_001021135.1 Selaginella kraussiana
GAACCCTAAACCTCCAACCTAAACCATGAACCTAAAACACGGAAACATAAACCTTTACCTGAGGCTTTAACCCCGGTGCTTGTGGGGATATCGCGTAGGAAGCTGTCGAAGGCTGGATGAACGGCGCGGCACTGACCGTAGTCGCCATCGAGGTGTGGAGTTGTGGTCCCACCGGTTGAGCCATCTGGAACTGTGGTACCACCCCGTACACCGGTGACGCTGGCCGGGCACTGTAGCTGGCCGGGGTGAATACCGGGGCGTGAGGGTTGAACTTGAACTCCTGAAAACAGTCCATGGTAAGACCATGGTAAGCAATGAAGTGTTACCTTTGGCTTCTTGGTAGCCGTGGAGGTGGACGCTGGGGTCGTTGCGGGCTTGATCGGAGTAGGTGCTTCGGCCTCTCCACTCGCGTTACGTGCGAGCACCGAGGTGGAGCTGAGAACAGCCGCCGGAATCGGCAGCGCAGACGCTGGCGGAGCTGCAATGCCGGAAGTAGCCGTCGGGGCACTCTCGCTGGGCGGATCCGACTCCTTCACCTGAAGTAGCGAATTAGTAACCCGAGAAATACGACGAAATTTTCTCACCGATCGGACATCCTTCTTCACGTCCTCCCGCGGTTTAGGGCCTCTTTTCAGCCCATCTTGCGGCGGCGGCGGCGCCATGTCCCTGGAAGTCGGAGCCGGATCAGCAGCCGGCGTCGGAGGAGCAGGCGGAGGTATACTCGGCGACTTTTTCCCGGTCGGAGCAGGCTCCTGAGAAAAAAAACCCTAACAATACGAGGGTGCAAACTTCGAAGAAATACCTGAGCAAATGCCTCGACATTTGTTAGGGAATTAATGCTGCTCTCAGAACCGGTACTACCACGACCACCACCGAGACCACCGAACGTCTCGTCGTTGTAGTGGTCGGCCTCCTTGCCGTCCTCCTCGTACTCAGCGCCGTCGTCGTTCATCTGTCCGAGGACCGATGAGTAGCGAGTCTCCTCGTCGATTTGGTCGAACTCAGGGTGGTAAATGCCCCGTTCCTAGAGTCGCGATTTAGGGTTGGGGTTTAGGGTTGCGGTGAGTAATACAAGCACTCACCTCAGCCAAGTGAGGATTGGTTGTCTGTCCAGCCTCAATTTCCCTTGCAATTCTCGAAGCCATTATCTCAGTCTCTCTCGACTGGGGACCCAGTTTCGTCGTGTATAGGTCCTCGCGGTACGTGGTTGGAACGTTCTTGAACTGGTCCCAGTTCCTGCACAAGTAATATGATGATGATGGTAGCTACCATGGTAAGTATGATCGCAACCATGCTTACCGGTTGTGCGAGTTGTCAAACGTCGACTCCAGGCCGAGACCCTTCGGGGCGTCGGAATCGGCAATCCATGGCGTCAACACCCGTTCGGCCGGACGAAGTTGTTTCTGCGATATGAGCGAATCGGTGATGAGTTCGTGCTTGTTGTCTTTGGTAGCCCGACCATTTGCAAGATGCTCGCTGCTAAGCACCACATCCTGCATTAAAAAGATATTAATTTGACTGTTGACCTAATTTCCAAAACCTAACTATCACAAATGCTTTACAACGGACAAAGCACAGCAATTAATTATAAACTATAAAAGTGAAGTAGAAATACACGAATATGCCATGCAATGATGGAATTATACCATGCAATAACATGCCCACCTTCGCAATTATCTGGACGAAGTCCTTCGCATGGATGATCAACGTCCGAATAGGGGCCTTCCTCGCCTCTTTCTCCGGATCAATTTTCCCGGAACCGTCCTTGGTGAGCCGTGCCATCTTCAATACCACGCCTGTAACCACGGTTAACCAAGCGTCCAACCATGCAAACGACGAGACTTACCGAAATCCTTCTCGATATCAGCGGTGTGGAAGATCCCGGAGTAGATGGAACCATCTTTCACCTGGACGTCGACGTACTGCCCCACGAGGCACATCGCCAGGAACAAGAGGCGGTCATGGAGAGGGCTCTTCGCGTTGCCCGAGTCGAAGATCTCATCCTCGCCCGAGCGGCGGCCGGTACTCGTTGGGCTCGGGCTCGGACTGCTGTTGGTGAGGGCGGACGACGGCCTCGCCGGCGGACGCCAGCTCTGAACGTCCGATCGGCTTCGGCGCGGTCCCTGGTTGTAATTCCTCGCAGCCTGCTGGTGATTCATGCCGAAGCGGAGCTGATCCGGAGATTATCGGGCGGATTTCCGGGACAGTTCAGAGAAATTCTACCCCCGAAATGTGCTTCCTCGGATTTGTCACGCCAGCTGCTGCCGCCGCCGCTGCTGCTGCTACTGCTCCTGATGCATTTTGCGCGATGAATACCTCAGAGACGCTCGCCGCGGCGTGGCCCCGCACTCACCATCGCTGCAAAACCAGCTCCTTGAGAGGCGAAATAACCCTAACCCTAAAATCTCTCACTTTTTCAAAGCAACCAATCCTGATCGTAGGATGGCATCCAACGGCCCTTAACTTTTTTCAGAAATTTCAAATAAACAAATGATTACAAAAGGATAAAAAAACAGGAAAAAAATTTTCTCCACAACGTCCGTTGTTGCTTGTTCGCATGATGTTCTTCACAACTTGATGATGTTCTTCTTCCTCCGTGATGATGAAGAAATCCTTGTCTGATGATGATGATGATAAAAGATTTTGCACATCAAAAAATTCCAGCCCCCGTTTGATCGTCCGCAGGCTACTTGCCAATTCCTGGTGTTGCCTTCAAAATCAGAATGCCCGACCCTGTACATCCTCCCCTTAACCATGGTATTACCATCGACTATACTACGACCACTACCACCGCTGACGGGAAAAAAACATTAGTAGTGACCATTGTGTGTCTCCCTGCCTTCACCAAAGAGCCTCCAAATTCACCGGGAAAAACCCAAAAAACGAAGGGAAAAAGCCTTAACTACTTCCATCCAGACACACTGCAAGCACGTACCATGGTTACCATCAAGCACGGTAATCATGGTAAGCTCACCTGAAAAAACCAGTTCAGTGTGGTTGGGACATGTCCCAGTAGCCGTCCGCCGCCGCCTCGTCGTAGTCCGGCTGGTTGCTCGTTTCGGCTCCCATGGACGCTGCGTCCGACGGTCCGTCCTTCACTAACGTTTGCACCCACGAGAGGTCGGGCTCGACTCCGAACGAAGCCGATCTCCTGAACTTGTTGCTACCCAGCTCCTGCCCCTGAACTCCCCAGTCCGGCTTCCCAGAGGGCGACCCCCAGTCCGACCACGAAGCCGAGGTCATGGACCCCGGTGCCTGCCCGACGTCTTTCATACTCCAACTCCCACGCTCCCGCTGAGCAAACGCCGCCGCTTTCCGTGCATGCAGACTGTCCGAGACCGAGTCGACCTCGGCCCGCCGAGTTGGGAACGAGTGCGGCGATCCGCCGCTGAAGATGGACTGCCCGGGGCTCTGGAGCTGCGGACTAACATGCCCTTGAATCGATCCCATCGGCGAGAGTAGCTGCTGAAGCTGAAGCTGCGATTGGAGCTGATCTTGCATGGGCGACATCTCCGAAGAAAACAAGTCCTGGAGGTTCGTCGGAGGAATGCTGAGCCCTAAACTCCCGAACTTGGAGATCCTGGAACCCGTTGACCCGAGAAGAACCGCCGCCGCCGAGCTCGGCTGCCTTCCTTGAGCAGTCAACGACGAGAAGTCGGACGTCAGCTGATCAATGTCGGAAGTTCTCGCATAGTCGGAACTCCTCGCGTAATCGTCCAGTGGGATATCCCGCGCGTTGAGCGCCGCTCGTAGTCGGCTGGCGTGCAACCCCGCCGACCCCGGTAGTATCAACGTCGGTACGTTTGCCTGCTGCGACCACGACCCGGTAGCCGATGGTGATAACGGCGGGGTACTGAACCCACTACCGGATGCCGATGGTGAAAACGGTGGTATCTTCAGAACCGGCGACTGGGACGCTGCGGATAACGGCGGACTCATCGAACGCACATCCAACGGCGAGGACGCCCGCGGTGACGGCATGGTTGACCCCGAGGTGATGAGCGGACGTAGTTCCTCGGACGTGTGCGCGAAGAAGCAGACCCGCCGAGTGCAACTCGTGCCCTCCTTGCAGAGCCGAGTCCGATACTGAGCCGGATGAAGCCAACACTCGAAGACGCCATGGGCGTACTCGCAGGTATCACCACGTCGACATGTACCCTTTCGGAAGTCGGGGCACGGGACGCAGCTGTAGTGGTACTTCCTCGGGTCTCGGCGTCGGGCGTTCTCGCCGGGGTGGACGAACGGGCACTCGGTCCAGTCGTGGGAATATGCCCGAGAACAGGGGCGAATCTTGAACGAAAACATCCGGAACTCATCCGTCGTGTAGATCGTGTTCTTGATATCGGGTAGTGACGCCGGGTCTGTGGTTCCACCGATGGTACTACCGTCAGTCGTACAGACGTCAACGCTGGGTGACAATGGTGACGACGGTGAGAGAGCCGGTGAGAACGTGTCCTCGGGTGACGACGAGCACGAAGAGAGGCCGTCTCGGGCGTCCGACTGCAGCAACATGCGGAGCGCCGACTTGAGTCGGGGTATCCGTGGTGCCGTTTGAAGCACGTCGGCTGGCCGGTGTCCGAATGCATCCCTGGCGTCCCTATCGGCGCCGCTGGCGAGGAGGAGCTCCGCCACCTCCGCTGCCCGTGGTGAGCCCCCCGCAGCGGCGCAGTGGAGGGCGGTGACCCGGTCGTCACCCGCAACGCGGTTGACGTCCACCCCCCCGAAGTTGAGGATGTACGCCACGATTTCGACGTTACCATGGAGTGCCGCGACCATCACTGGCGTCCTGGTCTCCCATGCCATCAACCGGGTACCTGCCTTGCGGACGTACCATGGTTCGCCTTCGTCGAGATGGACGCCGTCCGTCTCCACGGCCCGTCGGAACGCCTCCAGGTCGTTGTCCGCCGCCATTTCGAGCATTGACGCCCGGCGGTCGACCGGAGTTACCATGGTCGACGCCGGCGGTGAATCATCGACCACCGGGGTCGCTCCTCCCTCCGAGCCCGCCGATCCTGAACCTACCTTGAGCGCCTCCAACCACGAAATGCTCGATTTCGGCGCCCGATCGTCGTCTAGAAGCGTCATTTTGCAGCTCCGGACGAGCGGCGGCTTCGAATGCTCGGGACCTCCGCACATCCTCCCAGGAACTGCGAAAAGAACAACGATGAACAGGGAATGTGAAATTTCTCACGAAATGTGCACCTTATTCGCTGCGCGCTACAGTGTTCTTGAGAGCGATGGATGGATCGATGGTGCGGAGACGACGAACGCGATGACGATCGATCGTATATGAGCGTATTGGAGTAGACGTCTACACATACGATCGGCAGGCCGCTACATCCTCTTCGTGTGGCTTCGATGGAAGGCGCCGCCGCTCCTCACTGGAAAAATCCGCCGTCAAGAACAATGAGCTCATTCACGTACGATTGGGTGGGCGAAAAAAAAAAATCCCATGGTACGACCTTCCAATCATGTACCGCTGGGCAAACGAATGCACCATCGCAAAGAACAACGGGATCGAAATGCAAATTTTTATGGGGTGAAATGGCAGAAAATATGCGGGAAATACCTCAACGATGCTGCGTGGATCGATCCAATGCCTGAAAAATCCGGGAAAATGCGGGCTCCATGACCGGCGCTGCTCAATCGATCGATGAATCCATGGCTGCCGAAGCAGAAACATCCATCGGGAAATCGGAAATTTGAAAATGGGGGAAGAAAAATCCTTGGAAATGCGGGGAAGAATCTCTCCACCCAAAGCTTCGGGAGGATGCGCGCAAAAATAAAGGCAGAAAAATGTGGGTGGAAAAAATAATAAAATGGAATAAACAAAATGCGGGGGGTTAAGCGTGCTTAAACCACGTCACTTACGCGTAATGCGGGGTCTGCTATATTGAGTGCTGCGCGCGTGGCATCGCCCGGTCGCGCATGCACACAAGCGGAACTTCCAGTTGACGTGAGGCGGCGCCCGTCGGGTTTGCCCGTCACCGCCCGTCGACCCCCAACCGCATTGCAGGGCTGCCCGTCGCGTCCGGCCGTACTGCCCGTTCTGAGGATCCAACGGCCTCAGAACCGGACACGTGTACGAAGCAAGATCAATCATTGCCATTCAGCCACGTGGCGGGGCTGGGAGATGGATAAATTCCTTCGAGAAGGATGTTAGGGTTTTCCGTCTGTTAGGGTTCTTGAGGCGCGGACATGGCGGCGAACGAGCTCACGGAGACGTTCAAGAAGGCGCAGAGCGCTGCCGATTCGGGCGAGACCGCACGGTGCGTTGATGCGTTAAAGGCCATGCGTGCTTTGACTGTGTCCACCGCAATTCTGCAATCCACTCAGGTGTGTGCTTCCTTTTCCCCCGGGGATTTCTAGGGTGAAATTGGTGCATTGTAGGCTGCTCCTGGCATGTTTTTGGCAACCAGGTAGTAGAAATTGTTGTGCAGGGATATACTGACGCTTGGCTTGTCATGTTCCTCTAGGTGGGAAAGCATCTGAGAAAACTGGCCAAGAACACACAGCCGGAGATTCGCTCAGTCGCGTCGGATATTCTCGATGACTGGAAGAAGCTCATATCCATGGAAGCCAAGAAGGCTGCCAAGGGTAAGGTGGAAGCCGCCAGTAGCCCTAGGTCAGGGGTTACCACAGCGACGACTCCCAATGGCAGCGCCAATAGTAATGCCCATGGTAACTCCAATGGTAAGGCCAACGGTGGTAATGGTAACACCAACGGGGTGGCGAAACTCAGGAGTCTCCCAAAGTGCAACGACCCAGCCAGGGATAAGGTCCGGGAGCTACTCCTCGATGCGTTCTCCAAGGTACCACAAGAAGCAGGTCCCGACTTCACCAACGGTAACGACCCGGTGAAGGTAGCGGTGGACGTTGAGACGACGCTCTACTCGAAGCTCGGTACTACCAAGACGGATAAGAAGGGCAAGTACCGATCGATCATCTTCAACCTCAAGGACGCCAATAACCCTGATTTTCGACGGAGGGTTCTCTCGGGGGAGATTAAGCCCGTGGAAATGACGACCATGAGCGCTGAGGAGATGGCCAGCGATCAAAGGAAGGCTGAGAACAAGCAGATCAAGGACAAGGCGATGTTCGAGTGCGAACGGGGGATGAAGCAAGAGGCGACCACGAACGAGTTCAAGTGTGGCAAGTGCGGCAAGCGGGAGTGCACTTACTACCAGAAGCAGATCCGCAGTGCCGATGAGCCCATGACTACGTTCGTCACCTGCGTCAATTGCAACAATCGCTGGAAGTTCTGCTGAATGGTTATTCCGCTGGCGCCTCGTGCCTGCGTCTGGACAGGGTTAGAAATATCCTCTCCAACATTTACACACAATGTAAGTTATTTCCTTGGTTATTTATTTTTTTTACATTTGTTTGTAATCAGTTTATTCGATTTTTGATACTTTAAAATTTAAATCAAATGTATAGTATTGATCTTAACGCGTTAGCCCTAAACCTATTTCAACCCTAAACCCATCGAAAACGGGGTTAGGGTTGACGTGTTGCCCTAATCTAAGCGTCGCATTTCCCTTTCCAAAAGCAGGGTGCAAAAAGCGAAAGCGCCATTCCTCACTCCTTTTGCATTCTCGAAAAAGGGAAGTCCGGAAATTTTGATAAAGGACGGAAATGGCATACTCTTAAGTAGTACATCGAGCCTAGGTTTTCACATGGCGATCAAGAGAAAGTCTGACGAGTGCCCCAATGAGGCACCCCGCAAGCAGCAGAAGGTCTCCAAGGCGAAGGCGAGCACTAGCCAAAATAGCAAGGCTAGTAACGTGGTTCCTGAACCCATAAACCACAACCGCGACGACTCAGCGGGCGACCCAGCCAGGGTCAAGGTCCGGGAGCTCCTTCTCGAGGCGTTCTCCAAGGTACCCCAGGAAGTAGGTCCTGAGTGGACCGATGGCATGAACCCGGTGAAGGTAGCGGAGGGCATTGAGGCGGCCCTATACTCCAAGCTGGGCCTAATCAACAAGGATAGGGTAACGAAATCGAAGTACTTCTCGATCATCTTCAACCTCAAGGACTCCAATAACCCCAACTTCCGTACAAGGGTATTTTTGGGGGAGATACACCCCGCTGAGATAAGCAACATGACCTCCGCTGACATGGCCAGCGATCAGAGGAAAGCTGCGAACAAGCATATCACGGACAAGGCCATGTTCGACTGCCAAAGGGGCATGAAGGAGGAGGCGACCACGAATGAGTTCAAGTGTGGGAAGTGCCACAAGAGGGAATGCACGTACTTCCAGAAGCAGATCCGTAGTGCAGACGAGCCCATGACTACGTTCGTCACATGCGTCAACTGTAATAACCGCTGGAAGTTCTGTTAAATGGTGCTAGATTGTAGAAACTTGCAAATGCTCTATATTTCTAACTTTACAAAAAACTTTCCAACCTAGTGAAATCTGAAAAAGATTAGGCTATAGCATAAAATGCGCTGAAAGTATTTTGTTAATAAAATACCCTTGGCAAATGCAGTTTTGCTAGGGAACTTACGCAGGACTTACGCCTACACTACTAGTTGCGAACTGAACTGAGTGATCGACTGAACATAGTTAAATGTAACATATGGCTCAACTAACATGGACTAACATATGTTGTAATGAGACCTTGATTACTCTGTGTTCTTTATTTATGTTGATTAATGTGGATTACAATGTCAAAGAGTGGACAAAATGAATGATGTTAAATTAAAAGAAATTTGTACTCATACTGTTGCTAAGTCTCCATAAATAGATAGGTTTAACGTCGGGGCCCTACCTTCCAAGGTCCATGACTTGAAACCTCGTGCTTAGCACAAGCATAGTATCTTAAAACCTTCATATTGCTGAGATCACTGTAGATAAATTTTCCAGGCCAATTGGGAGTTCCGAAGTTTATATTTTAAAGCAGATAATGAGGTTAATAAATCGAATGCGTCCAGATTAACGCTTAGACTAGTAAAAACTGACGTGAAAATCTTGAAAACGCGACACATTCAAAACCAGGGAAGTCGCCAAAATCAACGGCCGCGAGGGCCTGGATCTGACTCACACAATCCTGCCACGTACACAATTCGTCAGAATGAACGGTACAGATCGTTGCCCACCGCCCAGCTGTGTTTTGTCTCACGAAAGCCCTTCCTCTCCCCGAGGAGCATTGGCGATGGCGGCGACGACGATTGCTTGTCGATCAATCGCTTGAATCGCGAGCACGAAATCTGCAATTCCGGATCCACGAGCGCGGGTTTCGGGCCGCTTCGATCGCCGCAGAGGAGGTATGTCGATCGTTTCCCGTGAATCGCGGTCATTTTCGTCAATGCAGGAACTCCTTGAAGCAAAATGGACGCTCTCAGGAAGCAAGCCACGAAATTCAGGGAGCAAGTCGCCAAGCAGCAGCAGGTTCTTGGGAAAGTAAATTCGGTCGAGAAATTCGTGTGGTATTTTTCTGCAGGCGGTGTTGAAGCAATTCTCCAACCATGGGTCGATGAGCGACGTGATCATCACCGATGAGGCAGAGCTCCAGCGGCACCAGCAGCTGGAGAGGCTTTTTGCGTCTACTCGATCCGGAAAGGTAGAAATCTACGCTCATTTGTACGTCGTAGTTACGCCCTTGTGATTTCTTCAGCACTACCAACGCGATCTTGTTCGTGGCGTCGAAGGGCTCATCTCAACTGGTGCCAAGCAACTCGAGATCGGTACGTAATTCTTGCCATACTATTTTATTGTTTTCCGTACTACGTAGAATGTGTATTTTATTGTTTTATTATCCCGCATTGTAGATGTATATATCGCAGGTATCTATAGTGGTTCTTAATTGTCCGTGTTGACTACGTATTTTATAATGAACCAAAGAATATTCGCCACGCGTTCCAGAGTCTTCGTAGACGATTCGTTTTCGGTTTTTATTTACTATTAATTTATTAAGTGTGTCGTAGTACTCAGATTTCTTGTACTTTGTTTTTATTTTTTTGCATTGTAGTAATTTATTGAAATTGTTTTTGCAGCAACTCGGCTTGCAGAAGATTGCCGGAAATACGCAGCGGAAAGCCCTAACATTGAAGGTGCATTGGCTAAAGCCTCAGTGCACTATTCCGAAGCCAGGCTTCATATGGAGAAAGAAAGGGACAGCCTTCACCGAGCGTTGAGCACACAGGTACTACTACTAACCCCTCGTGTTTTAACCATGGTAACCCCTTCCAGGTTATCGAACCTCTGAGAGCCATGGTAATGGGTGCACCATTGGAGGACGCCCGGCACTTGGTACAAAGATACGACCGGCTACGTCAGGAAGCCGAAATGCAGGTACGTCCTGGAAAACCCTAACCCTAAACTTTGGGGTTAATGCAGGGTCAAGAACTTGGAAAGAGGCAAATGAGGTCACGTGAAGGCGGGGCTGACAATGCCGTGAAGCTTCAAGTTGCTGAGGCGAGGATGGGAGAGCTTACGTCTGCGATGGCGGTGTTAGGAAAGGAGGCGGCGGCTGCCATGTCCGCCGTAGAAGCTCAGCAACAACGCCTTACGCTACAGCGACTGATTTCCATGGTACGCCGTTGACGTTGCGTCTCTGATGGTCATGGTTGGTTGATGATGGTCCTGCTTTTGTGGGTTTAAGGTTGAAGCTGAACGCAACTATCATATACATTTGGCGGAAATGCTTGACCAACTATACGCTCAGGTATACGCGTATGTTTTCAACGATTTCCAGCGTTGCGATGGTCGTGATCTTGCAGATGGTACTAGAACGCCAACGAAACGAAGCCTTGCCGCTCTCACAAGGTGCTCAATCCGAGAGCCTCACAGCTTCATCCTTTGAAGATGCCAAGATGCTCAATGGGAACATTGGAAATGCACTCCAGAAATCTATGTATTTCCTTGCCGAGGTTCGTATTATGGCACCTGGTATTTGCCGTTTGTACACGTATGTTAGGTTTATGATTTAGGATTAGGGCTTAGGTTCAAATTTAAGATTTAGGGTTTATGACTTTATCTCATGTGCTTTCTGCAGGTGATGCATCCCTTCGATGCTGAGTCTGAAAATGAGCTCAATTTGTGTGTGGGCGACTATGTTGTGGTTCGTCAGGTAAGATAAACTATGGTCATCCTTTTGGGTTGTAACCATGGTGATGTTTCAGGTTTCTACAACTGGATGGTCGGAAGGCGAATGTAAAGGGAAGGCTGGATGGTTTCCTTCCACTTACGTCGAGCGCAGGCAACGCGTACCTGCTAATAAGGTCGCCGAGTCTGCTTCCTCCTTGTAAAAATTTATATTATCAGGAACTCAGTTTTTCAAGATAAATATGCCCCTTACACCAATCAATGTTTAGGTTCTCATTGGTAGGTCCATACACCCACTGCTGGGGTAGTGAACAGACATTGACACGTAAAAAATTTAGTATGGATTAATATATGCCAAGAAATGAAAATATAATCATCTGTACTTTATATTCCAAGTATTGAAATTTGTCATCTCCATGTAATATAAGTAATGAAAAATGGTACATTCCAATAAACTTATTCATCCGGGCCTGAACCTGAGTATTTCAACACGGTCCTCAAA
>LDJE01042039.1:0-12791 GCA_001021135.1 Selaginella kraussiana
TTGGTCTAATAAAATAGCATCTCCTAGAAGTTGGTTTAAAAACATTTACAAATTAATATAATTAAGTGCAAATAATTTATAGTTTTATAATTACAACGCATTCTAAACATTTCTTTTTACATCAATGCTTTTAAGATAAGTTAACGAAGAAACAGCTATGGCCGAAATTCATTCACAAACAACTTGGTTTGCAGCATGGCCATTGTGAGGAGGCCAACATTGAGGCAAAAAGGATTTAGTTATTTGCGGATTTAGAGATCGCAACGCAATATCCATTGTGAAATGGCCATGGCAGTAATGGCAGGAGCAGCAACAGCGGTGGCTTGTTCATCCCTGGAAATGAGGTCCTTTGAAACATCGTTAGTAGCTTCATCTTGTTGCAAGCAGCTTCTCTCTTTCGGGAAACCAGGAAGAGTTCCAACAAAGCCAACATTCTCACGACAGAAGCTGATGTTTGCGAAACGAGCAGCAACAGCAGCAGCAACAACAGAAGTTTCTAGCATGGATTGGAAGGAACAAGCTGCATCTATAGCGTCCACTTTAGACAATGAAGGAGTCGAACAAGCTGCAGAACTCATACTGTCATTCAAAGGTTCGGCACCTCTGTCTCCGGTATTCATAGGTGGAGTCATAAAACGAAGCAAAGACTCGGGAGCTGCACTTGAGCTTTTCAATTGGGCTCGGCGGCAGAAGGGCTTCAAGCATGATGAATACAGCTACAACTGTGTCATGGTTGCCCTCCTCACAGATAAGAAGAGCGTTGCCATGCAGGAACTCTTCACACAGATGGAAGTTGAGGGTTTAACCGCGGACAGCGATTCTTACAACTTGCTCATCAAGGGATTTTGCAACTCTGGTCAGGTCGACAAAGCATGGAAGACACTCCAAGAGATGATGAACAAGGGATACCCCACAGACTTGCTCACTTGTGGGAACTTGGTCGAGAGGTTCTGTGGTGCTAAACGGGTTAACGAGGCTTGCCTCATTTTCGAAGAGTTGGAGAACCGTGGTTTTACGGTGGGGATGCTGGCGTACAATGCTATGCTTAGGGCGATCATGAGCTCTGGGGACTTGGAGAGTGGGTTTAAGTTCTCGGGTAAGGCTGTACAAGGTGGATGTCTCCCTAAGATCTTAGCGTACAAGACCATCCTCGACTGCCTCATTCGTACGGGAAGAACCCGGGAGGCGTCTGACGTTGTGGCGGAGATGATCAAGACGAGTATTCCGGATGTGACTACGTATACGGCTCTGATCAGCGTCTTGTGTAAGCATAACAGGAGCGACGATGCAATGCGAGTTTTCCAGATGATGGTTGAGAGGGAGTTCGCTCCACCCCCGGAGGTGTATACATCGTTGCTCCAAGCACACTGTCGAAACAGGAGGCTCGAGGGTGCCTATAAGATCTTCGTGGAGATGATGGACCGGGAGTGCCCTCCAAGCTTGAGCTCGTATGGACTTTTCCTCAGATGTCTCTGCAATGGAGGCAAGTTCTACGTTGCATACGATATCCACAGATCCATGGTGACCAAAGGAATACTGCTGCCGGATGAACTCACCTATACTTCGCTTGTAGCGGCTGCATGTTCGATCGGGCAGACGGATCGAGCAAGACAACTCTTCGAGGAGGCAACGGGTTGCTTGCCGGCCTCGTTCTCGTCGCCCGAGGAGTCCAGCCTGCACAATGCACTGGTTGAGGGGTTGTGCAAGACGAACAAGGTTGATGAAGCTTTTGATTTCATAGCGACGATGGTGGAGCGAGGCTGGGTTCCAACCTTGCAGACGTACAATGCACTGATCGTAGGGTTTTTTCGGGTCAGCCAGCCTTCAAGAGCATCTGAGCTCTTTGCTGCAATGAAGGAGCGGGGATATATTCCCAATGCAGGTATTTACTCGACATTGGTGACGGGACTTTGCAAAGCAGGAAAGGTGGACGAAGCTAGAGATGCATTTCACGAGGCTGTGGCAAATGGAACTGTCCCGGACAATGTATCATACAATGCTCTTATTCGTGGACTTTTCTCGGTTGGCAAAGAAGAACAAGCCAATGAACTGTATCGGTACATGAGTGACTGTGGGTATACCTCCGACAGGTCTACACGTAATTTGTTTGAGCTGAACCTATCGAATTAAAGTTATCATGGCATAGATTTGATGCTAAATATTAAATATAACTTTGAACGTCCGTATGGTCTGACGCATAAATAACTTTGAACTTTTGGCTCTTGCTGTTTAAATATTGTGGTACACGAATCCGCAACAAAATAAAATATATTTGTTATGTAATATGTATTAATATAATGTCGTTACAAAATGTATTGTTCAAAAAGATATTTATTTTTTAAGTCGATAAGACATTACATTATATAACAGACTTTGAAGATGAGACTATTACAATATATCATTTTTGTTGGAAAGCAAGAGTAACAACGAGTTGAACATCTTTGGGGTCTTGATGAACAGCAATTTGCTTCTTGTTGGGCTTGTAATAGACGGCATAAAGTGTAAGCTGGCCTACCGCAAGCAGAAGCCCAGTTCCACTGCTGGCCTGCGCAAAACCATGTAGGATAGCTTAGCAGAGCAACGGTTGTTTACCACGATAAACAAATCCGGTTTCAGAGCTCCATACACGGTCCAAATCGTTGTGGTCATAAACATGGCAAGTGAAAGCAGGAAAGGCATGTACTCGACGCTCTTTGTCTTGATCACAAGCCTCTGTAAACCCATCGTACACCATACAATATTACGTCTGAAACATCCGTACAAACCAATGCTAAACACACAATACGTACGTATAAATATCACAATATTAAACATACCATGATTGAGAGTGGTGAAGCATAACTGGCGATGCCTGCAAATGAAGCAACGCCACCAGCAAAAACAGCCTGATGGATGCCCTGAAACCCCAACAATGTCACACAAACTACGATCCCAATCGTCACGGCAATTGCTCCCAGAAAACCGAGGATCCTTGTCTAAGAAAATACCACATTTTTCACTGCATCCCGTATTTCACGAAAATACCTTCTTCCGCCAAGGTGCAAATGTCAAGTAAAGAGCGACGTAGACAATCCGAATGAACGCTTGAGCAGCACTCACAGTCAAAACAGGAAGAAAATCCTCCTTGTAAATGAACGGAAGTCCGTACCATACCCAAAGAAGGCTGCAAAACAGCCCGACCGTATACGGCATCACCGAGAAGTCTTCTACAGCTCGACGTTTGCATATCCTCCAAAATGTGGGGCTGCGTAGAAAATCACCACGGGTGAATTTTGCACGAAAACTGGCCACTTACACCGGGGCAAACGTCGAACATACGGAAGCAACATTTCCTGCAAAATGGTGAAACTTAACATATTTCAAAAACTGCAAATTTTTACCAATAATGCCGAAAAAAAGCTTGAAACTACTGCTGGTGAGGAGCATCGTTCATCATTAGAAACCCTCATCGACATTCAATTTTCAAGAGAGTGCTCGAGGAACCATGTATTCCTGAGGTTGACACAATGATACCATCACCATTACAAACCTTAGTGCTATGCTTTACTAGTGCATGGATAAGATCCTATTGAACGTCCGTCAGACAGCAAATGGTTGAAAAAATGTATCATATTTCACACGAAATGCCGCAAATAAACAGATGCTAGAATGTACTGAGGCATCAATAAGATCCTATCGTCGAAAACAAATGCTAGAAAAAATGTATCACGTGTCCGAGGAATCTCGGGTAGTTCCAATACCCGAAACTACGATGAAGGGTGTGAATGTACGTAGAAGAATACATTAACTTTGCTTAATCCCCATTGTAACAGTGATTCGTTTCGCTAACTGCCTGGCCCATGCAATATAAGCCTATGATCAATGAATGAACATACGATGTTCTTCGTGAACCGGCTTTCGACGATGTTCTTCGTGATGTTGATCCCGTTGATGATGCTCGTAGCCTCAACATCAGCTGCAGAGTCTTCGCATCTCGTGAAGGCGCTTCCCGGGCAGCCCGAGGTCCATTTCCAGCACTACGCCGGCCTGATGAGCATCACCGGAGCCGACCGCGCGCTGTTCTACTGGTTTTTCGAAGCCGATCATCCGAACGCTACTAATCTTCCACTTGCACTATGGTTAACCGGAGGTAACCACGTAATTAGATGTCGGAGTTCGTTCTCACCTCGGTCAGTCTGTCACAGGTCCCGGATGTTCTTCGATCGGTGTCGGTGCGATGATGGAGCTAGGCCCGTTTCAAGTGAAACCTGGTGCCAGAGAACTGCAGATCAACAAGTATAGTTGGAACAAAGGTTTGAAGAACATACTTGATTTCAAAAAATCACATTTTTTTCAGTTGCGAACTTGATCTTCCTGGACTCTCCTCATCGAGTTGGATTTTCGAAAGCAAATCCTGCTCGCAACAATACGTCAGAGACTGGTGACCTTGAAGCAAGTAAGTAGAAATTTCAGGTCGCAGTCTATAGACCCTAACCCTAATCGCACCTTTAGCTTCCGACGTCCTCCAGTTTCTGATTCAATGGTTCAAGAAGTATCCAGAGTACTCAAAGAACGACTTTTACTTGCTCGGTGAAAGCTACGGCGGTAATGCAAACCCTAAACCTACCTTATGACTATCGCTTGCATATAGGGCACTACGTTCCTCTTCTTGCAACGAGGATTCTGGAACACAACATGCTCACGACCACTAGTACCATCAACTTCAAAGGCTTTGCGGTAAGACCTAAACTACGTAGAGAACCATGGTTAACATCGTCCAACCAGATTGGTAACCCCTGGACAGACCCTTACCACGACAACCGCGGTGATACCGAATTCTACTACAGTCACAGCTTGATCTCCGAGAGCATCTACAACCAGCTTCTGAAATCCTGCGATTTTGCTCATGCTCTTCCCGTAAACCAGGGCACGAATGACCCAAGATGCAACGAAGCTATGGACAAGGTTCACGAGTTGCTCAATTACATCGACAACTACAACATCTATGCTCCCGTATGCAATCCCGGAAAGGTAAAACAATTAGTGGCAGACTTAGTTGGAGCTGAGGAATATTTTCAGGTCAATCAAAAGATGCTTCTTGGATCTTGCGATCCATGCGAGGATAGTGTAACTCAATATATGCAGCTTCCCAAAGTTCAAAAGGCGTTCCATTTGGAGCCAAGGCCGTGGTCCTTGTGCAGGTATGCATTAGGGTTATACTACTATCAGCCCTGAAAATGCATTCCAGCAATGATGTGTATCATGACTATCGAAAGCCGGACATGGTCGTGTCGATGCTGCCAGTGTACCGGAACCTTTTCGGAAGAAACCTCACCATTTGGATCTACAGGTACCAAACCCTAAGCCCTAAAGCTAAACCTAGCCCTAATTTTACCCTAACCCTAAATCACGGTGTTACAGTGGCGATCTGGACGCAATGGTGTCGACGATATCCACCAGAAGTTGGATAAAGCAGCTGAACCTGACGATACACAGGCATTGGTATGCATGGGAGCAGAGCAATCAGGTTCGAAAACGTACTTTCCTTGTGCATTTCGGAGACTGAGTCCGAGGTTTTCAGGTTGGAGGATGGACCGAGGTGTACAGCGAGATGACCTTCGCGACAGTCCGAGGTGCCGGTCATATGGTTCCCCGAGACAAACCCCGACAGGCACTGGCATTGTTCAAGCGTTTCCTGAAGAAAATGCCACTTCCAGGCTTCTGATTATGCAGAAAAAACCGCATTTTAGACTACTAAATACATATAGTGAAAGGAAAATACTCACATTTCATACGGAAAACGGCGAGAGATAATTGTCAAGCAGTGAGTATACATATATTACATGGTGTTAATGAATATACAAGCCCGGATTACTGGTAAATATGATAATCTCTGACTTTGGCGTCCAGGGAATCCTTCAGCTGCTGAAGCTCCCGTATTTTGGCCTAAAAACGCAGACATATACGATTGATATACACATACGTATGAATAAGATCTTACAACCGTACCTTGCAATTCTCGACCTCTTTGACGGCCTTGGTGAAAGCTTCAAGAACCGCGCCTTCAGAAGACGTAGCATTCGGCGAACGTTGAGTGTAAACGGACTGCAGGAGGTCCAGAGTTCGGCCACCCGATTGCCTGAGCTCGTTCTCGAAGCTGTCCATCTCGGACTTCGGCTTGAAAACGCAGAGGTACACGGGCCATCCAAGCCGAGCCCAGAAATGCGTGAAAACCAGGCAGCACTCACAGAATGTGAGGAATAACCGGCCTGGTGGATGCCGGTGACCCTCGGTGAGGTACGTTACACCAGTGAGTAATATGATAACGCATGCCATGAAGATGTACTCGCAAGTCTGGTTGTACTCGTTTACCAATATGGGGTCACGTCGTTTAACGCTCCTCAGTCGGTAGAGTAGTACCACGTAGATTACCAGGTAGGGTGCTACCAGTACCACCCACGCCAAAACCTCAAACGTAGTGTTTAGTTTGCATATCCTGAAAGACAAGGGTTTAGGGCATAGTGGGTTAGGGTTAGGTCAGGGATATAGTTAACCAACTCACTCAGTTTTACTATCGTGATCTCCATCTTTGTTGGCCTTTGCGATGATCGCTCCAATAGACAATGCTATGGCTGGAGCCAGCGATAGTAGAACGTACATGAGGTATCTGAGGTTCGAGACGTCAGCGTTACGGTTGCTGATGTGGAGTATCCGGTGAAGCCTCAGGACGGTGCACGACAACCATAGGGAGGGTCCAAGAGTACCATGCAACCAGAAAGTCCACAATTTGCAGACCTTGAGTATACTATGGCGTCTGTCAAAATGACCATTGACTACGAACGAGGACATGATCCACATGAGACCGGCAAAGGATCCGCCCAGAATGAGCATGACACCACCTTGTACCTGGAAGAACTTGCGCTTGCGGTACACGACGATGACGCCATTCGCGAGGATGAATGGAATGCTCGCAGCTACGGTGAAGGCCAGCAGCCCCCAATCCAGCGGGGTGTTCGTCGCGCAGCCACTAGAGCCCATCGATCGATCGCGTCGAGAGATAGTTCACTCGGAAAATGCAGGGCGCGCAGCAACGAAGAACCCTAATCCTCAGGACGAGAATATCCGAGAAAGTTTAGGGCTAATGTGAAAAACCCCTGAAATTAGGGTTCTTGGGTTTGAGATTTTATCGATGGCGGCTCTACGAAAGCTTGCGCCTCTCTTCGATCGCGTGCTCGTGGAGAAGATGCTGGCTCCAGCGACATCCCGCGCCGGGGTTATCCTTCCGGAGTCAGTGATGTCGGTAAGCACTGAGTATACGAGATTTCTCATTGCAATGCGTTTCTGCAGGCAAGTTCAGGAGTTGTGGTGGCGACTGGCGAAAGGCAGCTTGACAATGGAAAAACCGTCCCTCTGACCGTGAAGGAGGGAGACAAGGTGCTACTTCCAGAGTTTGGAGGCAAGGACATTGTTCTTGGAGGCAAAGAGTAAGTTCCTGAGTTTCTGTCGCACAATTTCTTACGTTTTTCATATTCCTCAGGTATATACTCTATCAAGAGGAGGAGCTTTTGGGCATTCTTCAAGAGGATCCTACCAGTGAGCAATAGACATAGAAGAATCGAGAAGCTATGCTCTGTTTCAATGTTTCAACTAAATGACATATTCTCCGCATTTTCATAAGAGACCTAAATGCTTAGCCCTAAATTCATCTAAACCCTAATTGTAGAACCCTAAATTTAAAATGGGCAGCGAAGAGGCTGCCGCGATCGGCGACGGGTGCACCGTGGTGCTTCACGTCGATTTGGATTGCTTCTATGCAGCGGTAAGAATGTTTCTGATCTCCTGCATTTTACCGTGGTGAAGGTGGAGCATGTGAGACTGGGCATTCCAAAGGAGACGCCGCTCGCAGTTCGGCAATGGGAAGGTCTCATTGCCGTAAACTACGCTGCAAGAGCCGCTGGTGTTGTTCGTCACGATCGTGTCAAGGACGCGATTCACAAGGTGAGAAATCCTCAAACTTGGATCGTTAATTTTGCATGTCTAGTGCCCTGGCTTGGAGCTCGTTCACGTTGAAACCATCGGTGGTAATGCCAACGACGAAGACCACGATGGTAAACCCAGTAGACGCACGTCCAAGGTGTCGCTGGAACGATATAGACAGGTATTAAAAAACTTTGCTAAATATGTTTTTTAACATTGAAATAACTGTGAACGCAGGCATCGGCCCAAGTTTTTACAGTTTTTCGACGTTTTACTTCCGTTTGTGAAAGAGCCAGCATAGACGAAGCGTACATGGACGTGACCACGAATGTAAGCATCGGTTTTTCCCTGTTTATAGTTGGGATTTGTTTTCTCAGATCGATGACATGCTTAACAACGATGTGAATTGGAACCATGAACTTGAAAGACTTTCAGAGATAAATGCGTCCGGAAAAACCACCAACGTGGTTGAGGGCGGTCCTTTAGACATCTCTGATGCATATGATCGAAGGTATTGAATTTCAAAAGACGTCCCTTCGAACTTCTAAGTCTTTTAGATTGTTGGTGGGGGCAGTCATTGCGGACAAGATTCGTGCAGCGGTACGAGATGATTTGGGATACACTTGCTCTGTGGTAAGACTTTGAGCTAGCAAGTTTGAATTATAATCGTTTTTCCAGGGAATCGCTCCGAACAAGCTCCTGGCGAAGATCGCATCCACAAGGAACAAGCCCGATCAACAAACTGTGGTAAATTTCTAGCACTTGTAAAATGCAGTTTTTTTTATCTTAAACCCTAACCCCTAACCCTAAAGCACATTTTCGGCGTTCAACTATTGAGCTTGTTTGTTCAGGTGTTGCCAAGAGCAGTGGCGTCCCTGATGCAAGACTTGCCGCTGAAGAAGATTAAACTCCTCGGTGGCAAGGTTGGAGAGGTACGAAGTTTAGGGTTTAGGATTTCTAGTCGTGGTTTGTATAGGAATTGAAGCACCATTGGAAGTGCAACACAGCGGGTGATGTGCAAGCCCTCTCTCGTGAGAAGTTAATCGAATGCTTTGGTGAGCGGCTGGGAGCATACGCTTGGCGTGCCGTTCGTGGGATCCAAAATGACAAAGGTATAACGCTAACCCTAACTCAGACCCTAAACCCTAAACCTTCTTTTGACAGTTCAAGTAAAGCAGGTCCCAAAGTCGATGCTCGCAGCAAAGAGTTTCAATTCAACAAGGGATATCGCAGAAATGAGGTAAACTTTTTTTCCCTGAATTTCGTGACTTTTTTTTGGGACCTTGGCAGGCGATGGGTTGGGGTATTGGCAGACGAACTCTCCCTGAGGATATTGCGAGACTTGCAACAAAACCACAGACAACCTCGGCTCTTCCAACTGTACTATCGATTGAGCGATGATCACTCAAAGTCGTGTGCAATGCCTCGAGCTGCTTTGCAGTTGTTATCGTCGCTCAAGCCGCCGCCATCTGAAGGAGCTCAGGGCTCCGAGGAGCATTCGGACGATGAAGCAGCGAGCAGCAGCGGATGGCCTGGTCCAGAAACGGTGAAATCTGTAGCGAAGATACTTGAGGATTTCTCGTTTCAGACCTTCCAACAGTTGATCCGCGGCAGCTCATTCAGTCGCTTGGCCATCGCTGCAACCCAGTTTGAAGCTCTACCTAATCAGGTACCGTCTCGTGTTATGAGTTATGTTTATATAAGTATGTCATTCGTAGGGAACACGATCTTTACTTAAGTATTTCGGGGCTTCTCCTTCGAAAACCGAAGGTAGCCTTGCGGAATCGCAAGCCAAACCTTTGGCCGGAGTTCCAAGTACATTCGATGAGTCTGAAGTTAAAATTCCAGGGAAAAGCGAACTTGTTTCTGAGCAACATCAGGTAATTGTTACTCTTTACTAGGTCTTGATGTATACAGCATTTTTATATTCATTCATAGGGAGCACACTCTATACGGAAATATTTTGGGGCTGCTTCTGCGAGGCAGGAACTTGAAATGCAACCCTCGGCAAGAGTGCAAGAATGTGCATTTGGGGAGTCACCTTCAGCAAGTATTGATGTTCAACTTCCGAATGACAAATCGCATCAACTCCAAGAGCATGTGGTTGGGACAGCGTTGCGGCTCAGAGAAGTGGGAATACCTTGTGAAGAAACCGTGGTCGACCTCGATTCCATTGACATCAGAGAACAGCATCGGATCCTTAAGACTATCCATAGACCAACACAAGATCCAAGAAAGAAGCGGAAACGTGATTGTACCATCTCTTCGTTCTTTCAAAAGTCAGAAGATTGTAAGTGAACACAAAGGTTCGTGTAATTTTATTGTACAGCTGTGTATTTCAATTATATTGTATAATAAAATAGCTGTTAAGGCTGTGAGTGTTTGTCACAATACTGTGTAATTTCATGTCAAATATATTTTTGTATTTAACTAATCTAACTGCATCTTTAAATTAAATAGCTGTTAAAGGTAACATTTAACATTGAGTCTTTCAGTTCTATTTGATTTGATTGTTTTTTAAATATTATTGTCAAATTGATTCTTCACCGCTCTTATTCAAAATTGCAACATATACTTTGTGTTGTTTATTATTATGTTTTTAACACATTGTTCAAAATTGCAACATATACTTTGTGTTGTTTATTATTATGTTTTTAACACATTGTCACGGAACCTGAATTGTACACACCTACATGTTATTATAAAAAATTTAATAAGTTAACACTACGTATTTCCATACATAAAATTTAATGGTCACCAAGCATTTACAAACTCGTAGACCATCTCCCAGCTTGTCGTTAGGCTTAGTAGGCTTATGTTATGATCTTCCATAGAGACCTGATTGTATAAAACTTCCAATCCCTGATGTACAATTATTCCAACATAGTAATAAGCTTTGTTAGGAGGACTTCGTTAATGCATAGATACAGGATATACATGCTGTATGCTTCTTATCTACATGCTGTGGTGTCACAAGAGTTTGCAATTTTCCTTCCATTAGTGAACGAGCGAATGACGATGATGCGTGTTGGTAGGAGTTTTAAAGCTTCAAACGCATCCTGAAGACACTTTCAACAATCTGGACACTGATGGCCAGTCAGGCCTTGGATATACCTGCTATTTTCGATGCCTTCATGGCCTTCATGGACGTTAAAAGTCTCTATCTATCGATCTGTAGTAGCTTATGCGATGGTTTGTTCAAACTTGTCCTCGACAACGTGAGTCAAACAAGATACTTTCAGCAAGGGACAAGCCTGAGCAGTTTAGGCATTTCATTTGAGCAATCAACAATGATTCAACATACCTTCAACCACTTGAAGCTAGGTCGTTCCTTGTAGGTGTTTCACACCTAAGGTGATATGCTCTGCTTATGTGATAATAGTGAGAGCGGCTTAAAATCAAACGTATTAATTTGCCCTAAACCCTGTACGAATCGCATTACACAGGGTTTAGGGTTCTTGATGGAGATTTCTTCGAAGGCGCCGTGTTCTCTTCAAATTGGGCAGCAATTACTCAAGGGACAATCATGGAAGCAGCAACAAATTGGTCAGCGGGAGGAACAACAGCAACAGAGGATCAGATGCCAGGTGAATCGAGGCAGCGTTTCTACAAACCCGATGGAGAAGAAACGCCTAGCTGTGTTCGTATCAGGCGGCGGATCCAACTTCAAGAGCATTCACAAAGCTACCCAAGACGGCACTGCTCATGGTGAGATCATCATCGTCGTTTCAGACAAACCAGGTACTTTGAGCTTGAAATACAAGAAGATTATATCAGATGTATACGATTTTTCTCTGAATGTGTCATCTTTTTTTTCCAGAATGCAAAGCCTGCGATTATGCGAGAGAGAATCTGATGACAGTGGCTTCTTATCCAAAGGGAAAGTTCGCACCTGACGGCGTTTCAGCTGACAATCTAGTGCACACTCTCAGGTGCTGTTTATACCCTCGTGGTAAGCTTACCACTAGAGATCGATCCAAGATAATTCCTTATACGTATAATCTTGCAGAGATGAAGGTATAGACTACGTGCTCCTCGCGGGATACCTCAAGCTCATACCTCAAGAACTTGTCCAGGCTTTTCCTCGTTCAATTTTGAATATCCACCCAGCACTTTTGCCTGCATTTGGTGGAAAAGGATACTATGGTATGAAGGTTCACGAAGCCGTAGTTGCTTCTGGTGCCCGGTAATGGTTTTCCTTGGACGTCGTTCCAAGTTTCTAATGGGTTTTGTTGTCGATTGTAGCTTCTCAGGTCCGACTATACACTTTGTTGATGAGAAATACGACCATGGGCGTATATTAGCGCAGAGAATTGTTCCTGTTGAAGCGAAAGACAGCGCTCATGATTTGGCTGCCAAAGTTCTGGAAGAGGTATCCAAGTTTGACAAGTTGAAGATGTATTGTATTTTTGAGTGTATTTTGCAGGAACACAGCCTCTATGTGCATGTAGTTAAGGCTCTTTGCGATAACAGGATTGAGTGGAGAGATGATGGCGTTCCCATGATCCGTGACTATGATGGTTATCTTTCTTGAGTTTTCAAAAAGTATTTAATTTGAGAATGTGTTTGTTAAGTATTAACAAACACATTTTATTTGCAAAACGTTGCAAATTTTATGTGATCTGGCTCTTAGAGAAGAAAAAATAGAGGTCTTTAGTGTCAAATATTTGTATACAATTAATTAAGAGTTTTTTCAGTATTACATTATTTTTTAGTTAATTTTTTGAAATTCCTCAGCACAAGTATTAATTAAAACACTTTGATTTATTATACCACAGCTAACCCAAGGAGCGCGTTTGTACCACAGGATTGGCCGCTTGTGGTTCACCCTTCCA
>LDJE01042104.1:0-14314 GCA_001021135.1 Selaginella kraussiana
AGAGATTGTATGATGTTAAAGAGAAATTACATAAAGAGAATTCTTCGTTACAATGTGATTAATAAAATGGTTTCAAATTTTCAGCCCAAGAAATTCATGATCACCAAGTGTAAAACGAGGTTGCAGAGCACGAAATCTGCAAAGGCCCGCTCTGGAGTAAGGTCCTGCGATATCATCCAAGTATCAAGTTAGGAGCAATATTGAGATAATAATCTTACCTTGAACTCCTTGTTAGCCTTGTTAACTTGCATCCTCAAGCACACTGCATTCACAAACATAGGGCAACGAAATTTACGATGGATCTGCTCACCTGCTAGGACGGCCGTGCCAATGCAAGAGAAGACTCCCGAGAGGAAAGCATTGAAAGGGAATGATCCAACCAGTGCCATGTACACCACCTGAACGAAGCAAAAAACCTTAGATCTAGCAATTAAGACTCAACAATTTCGCGAACCTGAACTACGGCAGTGACTAGAGCAAAAACAATATACGCATCGATGATCTGCGGCACCACACACAAATGTATCAAAAGTCAGATAATTTCCGCAAAGGCTCACCTTGAGCTTGGTGGGAGTCGCGGCGTAGGCCGATCGCAGCGACGAGACGAGTGCCTTGACGTCGTTTCCGCCGCTCGCCATGTTTTCCAAGGTAGGTCTGAAGAACCCTAAACTCGCAAGAACCCTAATTGACACCCCAAAAACGTACATTTGCAAATTACATTTGTACAAGCTCGCATCATATACAAATACTACTCACGTCCTAGAAATAAGTCTTTGAGGATGCAGTTTGGGAGGATGCAAGAGCTGCTCCTCCCACATTCCTCTACATCCGTATATGTTTGCCATAAGAATGTAAGCGGCTGCGTCCTGCCTTTGAAGTTTGAGCAAGGACTCAAAGGCTAGCTTTCCCACAACAACATTCCTCCACTTGCGGCAGCCATCGAGTACCGCCGTCCATGCCTCGGTTTGTGGCTTGAAGGGCATCCCTCTTACAATTTCCACTGCATCCTCAAGCTTATTGGCACGTCCAAGGATATCAACCATGCAATGATAGTGCTCTATCCCGGGACTTACCTTATACTTGGGACGCATGCTTTCGAAGTACTCCTTCCCCTTTTCCACAAGCCCAGCGTGGCCACAAGCACTGAGAAGGCACAGGAAGGTGATGGCATCAGGCTGCAGCCCTTCGTCATCCCGAAGCTTGCGAAAAAGCCCAAAAACCCGCTTTGTTTCACCAAGCCTCGTGTAACCTGCCATGAGAGCGTTCCAAGTTACCAAATTTCTTTTTTGAAGCTCGTCGAACACAGATTGGGCATCAGTCATGCTTCCGCATTTCCCATAGAAGTCCACTAGTGCATTCCCCACAATCGTCACATTTTCAAACCCTAATCTACAAACGTCAGCATGTATTTTTCTGCCAAGTTCCAGTGACATGACTACTCCACAAGCTTTCAGAGCCGCAACAAAGGTCCTAGCATCTGGCACACAAGACATTCTTGCCATCAAATTTAGCGTTTCATCTGCCTCCCCATTTTCCAGATATCCAAACATCAAGGCATTCCACGATATGACATTGCGCTTCTCCATTTTGTCAAACACTCTACGAGCATCAGACATGCTCCCGCATTTTGCATACATTCCGACCAAAGTATTAGCCACAAAGAGGCTCTTTCCGTATCCATAAGTTTCTACTTGAGAATGGATGTGCCTCCCTTTGCTCAAACAGTTCAGCTTGAGCAATCCCTCTGCCTCTTCATGCGCTGCCAAGGCGGTACAAGCCTTGACAGCACCAACAAATGTGAAAGCATTGGGAGCACATCCTTCCTGAATCATCCGCTCAAACAACTCCAGAGCAGCAATCTCTTCCCTGTTTTCTGCATAGCCAACAAGGAGCACAGTCCAAGCAACAACATCTCGAGAGGTCATCCTTTCAAACACCTCCCGAGCATCCACCATGCTCCCACACTTGGAATACATATCCACGAGTGCACTCGCCACAAAAATGTTTTGGTCGCAACATCTCTCTCTCGCCTGCAAGTGTATAGCAATGCCAAACATCAAAGGTCTCATTTTTATGCCTCGTTTTCGCCCGGGATGCTCTTGTTCAAGAGCTAGAACAATGCATGCTCGAACCGCAGCAGCGAAGCTGCGAGAATCGGGCTCACACCCTTGGGAATGCATCTCCGCGAAGAGCTTTAAAGCCAATCCAGGCTCCCCATTCTCCGCATACCCCAAGATCAAAGCGGTCCATGCAACGACGTCACGATACTTCATCCTGTCAAAGATCCTCCGGGCGTCAAGCATGCTCCTGCACTTCGCATACATGTCAACCAGCGTGCTGGCTATGTGCATATCGTTCTCACATCCCGTCTTTGTCACAGTTTCATGAGCTTTCCTTGCTTTTGCGAGGTTCCTAGACCTGCTACACGCCTTCAATTCCCGAAGTAAGATCAGTACATCGATCCTATCGAGTTTCTTCCTCTCAGAAGGTCCATCCAAAAGCTTAAGTTTCAACAAGATGGAATCCGGGTAGTAGTATTGCATTGTTCAGCGTCGAGGTTGATGAAGAGTGAGATCATCCAAGTTGCCTCTTTATGATGTGCGTCGCTTTAGTGTGTGCAGAGCTTCGTTTGCTGTGAATGGAACTTTTGACGTCCCCGGGCGGCACGCGTAGCATTCTAATATATAGGAGCCTTCCTCTTCATTTCCTCGTGAGCTAACGCCTGTGTGGAATGTTGTTTTCCATATTCTCTAAGTGGGGGTTATCTATTTCATACAAAAGCCACAGGCCCAAGAAGCTGATTTTATTCTGAGAGAGATGAGCTGCTCTCCTTTATCCTCTCCTTGGCGACGACTGGAACAAGAAGTGGAATTAGTTGATTTTGACAAGGAAAATTTGAATTCGACCATACACAAATGGAGGGTGAGAATTGTATATAGACATAACATGTTGCCAATGTTGCATTGTTTTTGCAGCATCTCACTTTCGTTCTCAATGCTGCACAAAGGTTCAAGTTTCAGGTATCTCCGTTGCGTGCTGGTGCCTGCAACAAGTTCAAGCTCGGAAGCATTGCGATCAGAGTAAGCTCGCAGTTTTGGTTCTAACATTTGAAAATCTCCCGGTGATGAAGGCAATACATCGCTTTAAAGAAGCAGGGAGGAGAAGCAATCTTGAAAGTTCGTTAGCAACTCTCGTAGCCGAACAAGACCTACAGCTCCTTCGCAACCTTGGAGGGGTAAGCAAATAACTGTATATGCGAGATTTCTATACATCCTTCTTAACAGGTTGACGGTGTTGTGGAAACCCTCTCTACGGACATAAACGAGGGGTTGAAAAACGATCTAGAGGAGTTGCAAACACGGCGGATCAAGTACGGAAGCAACACGTATCCTAGACGTCCTCCGAAGCCTTTCCTAGTATGTTATAATTTTATACATGATGATTTCATATTATATTATAAAATCAGCTGTTCCTTTGGGACGCTTGCAAGGATACGACCCTCATCATATTGACAGTATGTGCAATCATGTCATTAGTGCTTGCTTTGGCAACAAAGGTGAGACATTTTCTTAGAGAAGAACTTACGCTTATGATTTGTGTATCAGGGTGACTGGTACGATGGTGCTAGTATTGCTTGCACGGTGGTGTTGGTCATTCTCGTAACAGGTATTACATTGTCTGTTTACCCGCAGTTTTATGTTTTCCTCCAGCTTGCAGTGATTACAAGCAGTCGTTACAATTTCACAACTTAAGCAAGGAGAAGCAACACATCCAGTTGCAGGTATGATACCCATATACGTTTCACTGTTGTTACCATGGTCGCAGGTGGTTAGAGGGGGCAGACGATGCATGGTTGCAATATACGACGTTGTAGTTGGGGACGTGGTTCCACTACATACCGGTGACCAGATACCAGCCGATGGCATTTTCCTATCCGGATATTGCCTTTTGGTCGACGAGTCGAGTATCACTGGGGAAAGCGAACCAGTAAACTTCCTTCATTTTGTTTTCCTGCGGTAACGCTGGCTTCTCAGGTTCACAAAGACGCCAACTGCCCTTTCATGCGATCCGGCTGCAAGGTCATTGATGGTTATGGCTATATGTTGGTAATGTAATGCCTGAAACCATTTTGCGGAGGCCGACTTGTGTGTGATTTAGACAACGGGAGTTGGAATGGACACGGAATGGGGTCGGGTTATGGCATCACTGACGGACGATCTGAACGAAGAAACTCCGCTTCAGGTAAGTTTTTACGAGCTGAAATGCTGTTGAACAAGGCTTATTCTCTAGGTGCGCTTGAATGGAGCAGCCACCGCTATTGGAATCATTGGGTTGAGTGTTGCGATTATATGTTTTCTTATGCTTTTTGTAAGGTATTACGTGCATTTTCACTTTTCTTCCGCTCAAAATTCTGCAAATGCAGGTATTTTGTACACGATTACAGTAAAAATAAGAAACCTGTCAAGGTTCTGAAAAAGAATGTTGACATGCTTTCCATTGCCGTGAGTATGTACACCTGTTCTGGCAAGAAATTTCTAACCAGGTTTAACAGGTGACAATTATCGTTGTTGCTGTTCCGGAAGGGCTTCCTCTGGCAGTGACTCTCACGTAAGCGAGAAAGCATTATGTTTTTTGTACTGAGGTGCTTGTGTGACCAGGCTTGCCTACTCCATGCGAAAAATGATGTCCGAAAAATCACTGGTGAGCTTTAAACCCTAAACCCCATGGTTAAACCGTTCCTTCAGGTTAGACATTTATCGGCCTGTGAAACCATGGGGTCCGCTACAACCATTTGTTCTGACAAAACTGGGACCTTGACACTCAATGAGGCAAGTCTGTTTGAGAGCTCTTTGCCTTTCAACTCTAGTGCGGTTTTGGTATAGATGACAGTTGTGGACTGGTGGGTTGCTGGCAGTAGAAGAACTCTTGATGAAACCCGACAGCTTCCGGTAATAAGTGTTGTAACTGATGGTATTGCACTCAACACCAGTGGCAGCATATATATACCATTGGCAAGTTGTAGGTTCTTTCAAGACGGGCATATACTGAACCGTCTGTTTTCCAGGTATCCGGAGCTCCGGAAGTGAACGGAAGTCCAACTGAGAAAGCACTCCTCACTTGGGGTTTAAATGTAAGTTAAAAAAACGGGTTTTTCTCACATTGAGCTCGAGAGATTTTTTGTGCATGTAACAGGTCGGAATGGACTTTGCTGCGACAAGGGATAGATCTGACATTGTACACGTTGAACCATTTAGTTCGGAGAAAAAACGAGCATCTGTGTTCGTCAAGGTAGCATGCATGTTTTCTGATTTTGTACGTCTCTCATTCAAACTTGTAGCATGAGGATGGAAGCATCTGGGGACATTGGAAAGGTGCCGCTGAAATTATTCTGGACATTTGCGAGAGCTGGATTGATGGAGAAGGCAACGTGGGGAACATCGATCACCAAATGGTAAATAGTTTACATTCTTAAACTAAATGCTCTTGCAGAAGGATGCGATACTTGGGATGATAGCGCAAATGTCAGCTGGTAGCTTACGATGCATAGCATTTGCTTACAAGCCAGTTGACAGTCATGAAGATTGTTCCGAAACGGGTCTCATACTCACCAGCATTGTGGGGATCAAGGTTGTGTATATACATACGGTCACATACCATTACCTGACTAGTATATTCTCTAGGACCCTTGTCGACCTGGTGTTGAAAACGCTGTTTCTATATGCAAAGCTGCTGGTATAAGGGTGAGCTAGCCTTGTATACGTACTTGTTGTTGAGGCAGAAACTTTCAGGTTCGCATGGTTACTGGGGATAACGCTATTACTGCCAAAGCTATAGCCAGCGAATGTGGTATACTGGTTCCTGGAGGATTAATTGTGGAAGGACGTGAATTTCGCAATTGGACTGATGATGAAAGAGCCGAAATGCTTCCTCGAATAGATGTAAGGAATGGAGTTCTTAGAGTCATCTAAGTTTTATGTTCAGATTCTTGCGAGATCATCACCTATGGATAAATTGCTGCTTGTAAGATCCTTGAGAAACCTGAACGAAGTTGTTGCTGTGACAGGAGACGGTACTAATGATGCTCCGGCTTTGCGAGAGGTAATCACATATAACATTATGTTTAATTGCGAGAGGTAATCACATTATGTTGTCATATATGATATGTCTTCCAGGCGCACATTGGATTGTCAATGGGGCAATCCGGAACGGAAGTTGCCAAGGAGAGCTCGGATATCGTCATTCTCGATGACAACTTTTCATCCGTGGTTAACGTAATGATATGATTAATGGTAAACGTTATTATCAGTGTCCATTTACCGTTGTTTTGTAGGTCGTTCGTTGGGGACGCAGCGTATACGAGAATATTCAGAAGTTCATCCAGTTTCAGCTGACCGTGAACGTTGCAGCCCTCTTGACTAATATCATTGCAGCAGCACGATCAGATGACGTTCCTCTTAATACAGTGCAGGTGCTGAAATTTGCAATAAAATTATTTTTTTGACATAAAACTTGACATTTCGTGCAGCTGCTATGGGTGAATCTCATCATGGACACACTGGCTGCTCTAGCGTTAGCAACAGAACCTCCAAGTGACGATGTTATGAGACGGAATCCAATAGGATTAAGGTACATGACATATGGTGTTGTTAATATATCACTGATATGTCATTTCTGATTAATTGGCAATGCAGGGATCCTTTGGTATCAAATGTTATGTGGAGGAATATCTTGGGCCAGGTATGCTTTACGGTTTTCACTTATCAAAATACCCGTTTTTGCATTTTTTTCAGGCTACATATCAAGTCCTAATTCTTTCAGTTCTGTATTTTCATGGAGACAAAATTCTGAGACTACGACATGATCCAGATGGGACAGTGAAGAATACCATAATCTTCAACTCTTTTGTCTTCTGTCAGGTATTTGCGGAGATGAGTGATCTGTACAATCACCGTTTTCAGGTGTTTAACGAGATTAACGCAAGGAAGCTACAAAAGTTCAACGTGTTTAAAGGGATTCTTCGAAGCCCTTTGTTTTGTGGTGTGATTGTAATCACCTGTGTGGTTCAGGTAGTAGTGTTTTTTACTTGATTTTTACAAGCATCTTACGTCTTACTCCAGATTATAATTGTGGAGTTCCTACAAAAATTCTTTAAAACAACAGCCCTTTCGTGGCAATACTGGCTCCTTTCAATCGGCATTGGATTCCTCAGGTAGGCATATAATTTCACTTGTTTTAATAACAATACATCCAATTTCATATATATACCAGCTTGCCCCTGGGCTGCTTGTTGAAGCTTATCAAAGTACCAGAAAAACCCATAGTTAACACGAACTGGAGACGAAAACACAGAAATACTTCATCAGGCAAGATGACATAGTTATTACAATGTACTTGTTTGTAACCATAGTTTGTATCAGGGAACAACGACGATGTTGCAATCAATGGACATATAGTGTAACGTCACCAAATAGTACAAGAGGACGGCATTGTCAACATCTTATATAGTATCTACTAGCACCTTTGTCATGATGATGTATATGTATAAATATGAATATATGTATATAGTAAGATGCTTTGCTTTGAGCGAGGGGTTAGGGCTTTTGAGTTTTGTATTGCTTTTTCGTCAACAAGCAAAGTTCCGGGATCAAATCCCATTGGTGGACCCTATAAATTTATAAACTAAAGCCATGGTAGAAGCGGGATAGTTAAACCATCCGTGGGTGAACGTCGACGTCGCCTTGGATCTCGTAACGTTGGCGCTCGACCAGAGGTAATCTACAATGGATTTGCAGCTGCATCCGCATTGCAGGAATCGCTGTTTCAGAGAGATAAAACGAAGCCCATGGACAAGGCGGAAAACCCGAAGAAATTGGAGGTTCGACAGGACGTGATTCGTCTGGAACGCGAGCCCGTGATCATGACAATGAAGCCGAAGCTGGTGATGGGCCTCGCAAACACTCTCGGTATAGGATTGTCTTCGTTTTTCGGAACTCGGACGTTTTCTGTGGAAGTGTAGAGATGCAATCGGATAAAGAGAGCTTCCTCATGCTTTGCCGAAGAATTGAGGCGGTCATCCGTGCGTGGTACCACATCCAGTTCGAAGAGTTGATGGTAAACGTTCATAGTTTTGGCTGGATTTCTTACGAAAACACTACAATGCAGCAACTATATTCCTTGTTCGATCCAGCAAACGGTGGGAAGAAACTCGCCAGCCAAAACCTCGCTCCGGGGAAAGTCGACGAGCTTGAACAGAGGTTTCTAAGCATAGTTTTTCATGTACGTTGTATCTATTTATTTTTCGTATATTTCTACAACAAATCTTCGTAAATAGGTCATGGACAAGAGCAACTTCAAGCTCCTCAATGACGAGGAGCTCCATGTGGCTACCACTGGTCAGTACCTCTTGAATCTGCCGATTGCTGTTGATAAATCTCGGGTAATTGTTTCAAACTATACGTACGTCGAGAGAGATATACGTATCCTAATTGTATTTAAATTTTCAGCTCGACAATAAGCTCTTGGGAACCTACTTCAAGAACCATCCTTGCGACCATGCACCCGACTTCGTTAACCAGGTAATGTCCCAGCGTTCCACGTTTATCCCTAACGACGGTCTCCATATGTATACAGTACGCCATTTTCCGTCGCGGTATTGGTATCGATCGAACGAGCGGTACCTTCGTGAACGAAAAACTGGACGTTCTCGTGGCTCGTTTGTGGGGTTGGATAATCGGACTTCTCAAGTAATTAGCTGATTGTTTTATGGTTTTTAATACGTACAATACACCGTATGTTTTATTGTGACAGTCCGCGGACGTATTTCAAGAAGAAGGAAGTGCAAGAAGGTCCTCAGCTCGCACCCATTTCCGTTAATCCGTCGGAAGCCTACGTTGAGAGAATCCGACTACAAAAGATGAGCATTACGTGAGTCCGGCCTCTCGTTTTTCTTTCTAAACCATGTCCGGTTTTGTAGTCCACGAAATCTGCTGAAAAACGTGACCATACAGGAGCCTACGTTTGAACGTATGATCGTACTTTACAGGTATTTATTGACTTGTATTTCACCAGCTGTAATTGTATTGTACGTTACACAGACGGGCTACTCCTAAAAACGATGCCACTCCGCTTGGTGATCGAGGAATACACATCAAACAGTTCAAGCACATTCCCATGGCGGACATGGAAATTGTGTTGGTAAGAACTGTATTTACTCGCTGTGATAATACGCACTTATTGCCTGTTTTATTTTCCAGCCAGAAAAGAAGAACCCGAGCTTGACTGCCATGGATTGGGTCAAGTTTCTCATTTCTGCCGCTGTTGGATTCGTAAGTATTGTCTTTGGCAATGAATTATGTTAACTTTTTTGTATTTAAATTATTATGATTTTGCAGGCTGCGTTTGCTGGAACCTTGGAAAGTCATCCATCCGATATCTGGGTTGCTCTAGCTATACTCGGAGGCTTCCTCAGCTACTGCGCCAAGATTTATTTCACGTATGGCTTGGTTTTTGTTTTTTTTTTTTACTGTGAATTTTACATTTTTTCTGTAGGTTTCAAGCAAACATGGTTGAATATCAGAGACTTATTACCAACTCCATGTACGATAAGCAACTCGACAGTGGAAAAGGGACCCTATTGCATTTATGTGACGATGTTATTCAGCAAGAGGTAATTATGTTTTTTTTTTTCTCGGCTAAATAACTGCTTGTCATATAGGTGAAGGAGGTGATTGTTGCCTATTACATTCTAATGACACAAGGGAAGCAATCGATTCAGGTTAGTATTTCTAATTTCATTGTTTATTTATTTTAATTTCAGAGTCTGGACGAGCAATGCGAGGAACTGCTTGCAGAAGAATTCGGAGAAAGTTGCAACTTTGAAGTTGACGATGCTATAAAGAAGCTAGAACGACTTGGGATCGTCTCGAAGGTTAGTAGAAGATGTTTAATCTCGTTTTTGCGTCTCAAACTTCCAAGTCCAGGATTCTGCTGGCCGCTATGTTCATAACAAGAGGGCCAATGAGATAATTGGAGTAACTACTGATGAACTTGTTGCAAAGGCTATATCATGATCTCACTCAAGTCTTGGTTTTGTACTTGGTAATTTGACTGTATTACATTGTGAATTGTGTAAATTAAATTTATTGTGATCCAAACCTTTGAAGGCACATCATATTACATTTTGTAAATTAATTTACAAAGGTTTTGTGATCCAAAAACTTGAAGGCCTTTGAAGGCACATTAGGAATCGTTTGCACTCGTAGTATGAGACGATCTTCCTCGTTCCAAAGCTCATTTGGCTATGGAACAGAGAAGGAACGTCCTCAAGCTACCCATCGAGCAATGTATTTCAACTCCAAAACCGGACTTGATATCTTCGTTGGCTAATCAGCGTAAGACCATCAGCATTTGTAATAGTATTAGGTTTTGCCAGTTCCTCATGGCCAGCAAGGAGATTTCATATTGTTTTGCAAACGGCTTGGACAATGCATCAAATCATGGCATGAAGCTAATGATTTTAAATCACTGAAGGTGATATATTTTTTCAAAAAGAAAAAACATGTTCGTTTTGTTTAAATTTCATCTTTTAGGAAGCCTACACTTACTTCAACCCTCGAAGTGGTCACCAGAAAATATTGCAAAATAAACTCGATCATGATCTTACAGCCATCAAGAGTCTTGAGCTTCAATTTGTCGAACAGTTCATGAAGGTATCATTGGTCACATATGTTTTTGATAAGCTCAAACGGGCTTAACAACGTAGCTTTTGGATAAAAGCCATTTCAAACTTCTCACCGATAGAGAATGGCATTCAGCAACTTCTTCAAGTTTTTTTCTTAAGCTTCCTGTCAAAGTCGACAGTTCACAAGTGAGAAAAACTTTGGAACTTGCTTGATTTCATAATCCTTCGCAGTTGGATGATCAACTTTTATGCAATTACTATGCTTCGAGCTCAAAGAAAGGACCCGAGTTCTGCCGGAATCAGGTAGACTTTCGAGTTAATATCTACTTACTCCAAACGAAGTTTGCTGTCTTTCGCCGAGGAATCGGAAGAGACCGTAGACGAGGCCTTTTCTTACTCTCCAAACTCTGGCTACTAAAACAAAGTTTTTGGAGATTTTTTTGTGAATCAATGTGGTAAAGAAGAGCCGGGGTCTGTTGCTTCCATTGACCACATTTTGTATGTAGGAAGGCTGATGAGGATATTTGCAACAATGACCAATATGAAACGGTTGAGACTGGAGATGCAACTAGATCTATCGAAAGAATTCATATAACAGATATCAGGTAATTCATTTAATTCATTTAATTCCTTCGACTTCCTTCCAAGTAACTAACATAAATGAACTTAACAGGATCGGAGAGTTTTTCCAGAAGGTTGACATACAAGAGCCAACATACGAACATATCGTTATCCTGTACAGGTATCTGTATAGCAAGAGTTTATAGCATACCATCGACGTATACCACTCTAGGCACGCTGGACAGTTTGGCATTCGCATCAAGCAGTACAAGAAGGTTCCGATTGCGGACATGGAAGTTGTCCTTGTGAGTTATTGTGGATTCTGGTCATTTTCCTTACATTTCATTTGTTGTAGCCTGCTAAAAGACTTGCAAGACCCAATGCAGTAGACTGTTTGAAGTTTATCTTCTTCTCAGTACTTGGCCTGGTACTCTTTTTTTTTAATCTGGAATTAACCTGTTTTGTTTGAAAAGGTGGGCTTCGTGTTCATATCAAAGCGCATTGTCTGGATTGCTACAGTTGTATTGCTAACATCAATTTTTTATTGTGCATCCCTTGCTTTCAGGTAATTTAATAATGCAGGAAACAAAAAACATTGTTTTTGTTCATGATTTTACAGATACTTGTGGAAGGTGAGGAAATACCAGAAGCTGTATAAGCAGTGTTACGTGCGCGATAGGCGGCTAAGAAGAGATATGGAACCTCTAGTCACATTGTTTGAGGATGCCATTAATCAAGAGGTAAATTAATAACCACTGCCGGTCTTTGCTGTAATTAACAAATTTTATAGCTGAAGAGAGTTGTTCTAACCTACTACGCCTTGCTTAACAAAGGTGCAATGACGATTGAGGTAAACACTTAGTTATTTCATTAAGTAGCTCCGAAACTCCCAACCAGCAAGTTAATGTGCTTTGCACGGGAATACTAAGGGAAAAGTTCGGAGAGCAATGCATTTTGAAAATGGACGATGCAGTAGCTCAACTCAGCGAACTCAATATTGTTGTACAGGTAAAAACATCACCTGTAATTGTGTTGCTTTAATTGATATGTTGCTGAAGACTCCGTCTGGAAGCCTGCATTGTTTATCACCAGAAGAAGCGAATGTAACCATTGAGCCTCAATTGCAGAAGCTTCTCGAGCTTCGAAACATAGACTAGTATTTCACAAGTAATATACGTACTCTAGACTGCAAGCTAACGTATATGCTATCCGTGCTGTGACTGCAAAGCAGCCGTTTGCTTACCACTTAAGACACATGAAAACCTTCAAACTTGAGCTGATCTATTGTTCCAAGTGAAGGATGGATCAGAAAAGGAACACAATACGGCTGAGCCGCGAGCCTGTGATTCTCGTCCCACAGGCGCTGTTGGTGGAAAGACTTAGCCGATTACTCCGTGAGTATTTTTCATCTTGCGATTATCCCTCTGTCTCTTCCGTCAGCCAGGAAAGATCAAGAAAGCTTCAAACAATTGTGCGACAATCTTCAAGCCTACTATAGAGATTACTACAATCGCCAAAGCTTTGACAACCTGAAGGTAACAAGGTTTATAACTTAATTTACCGAAGACATTTATCGTTGTTATTTTGGCAGCGATGGCACGTCTATTTCGATCCAAACACGAAACATATCCAAAATTTTGAGCCACACAGGCCCAAAGAGGAGCGAGAGGCTCGGCTGAATGAGATGGAGCAAAATTTTATGGCAGCCTTTAAACTTGTAAGTGCTTGCCTGTTCCATAGTCAGCATCTCATGTCCTTCGTTGTGGGAGATTATGGAGAAGAGCAACTTTAAAATGCTTAGCAAGAAAGAGTGGGAAATGGCTAAATCCACCAAATACCTTCTGAATTTAAAGCTCCAAATAGATGACAGTCGGGTAGGTTGACACTGAGTATAGACTGATTATCATGTTTTCTAGCTGGATGACAGGTTGTTATCAGGCTTCTATGGGAAAGATGGCATGTTCAACAACAGAGTAAGAAACATGTTTAAGTATGCTTAAATGTTATCTCCATTGTTGCAGCTTGTTGTTTACCGTAGAGGCATTGGCATCGACAACAAGACGGGGTTTTTCTTCATGGCTAAATTAAACGAGCTTAGAAGAAGCCTTTTGAAAACAATCTGGTACGCTTAGGGTTTAGGTTTAGGGTTTAAACAATTTCCCTCTTGCAGCATTCGCAGAGACACTTCTGTGAAATCATCCATGGACGAGGAAAATGACTCTGATGACTCCTTAGTGGATGCCGTCGAGCGTGTCCACGTTGAAGATATCAAGTAAGCTTTAAAATCTTGTGATCGACCGATTTTTCGTTTATTTTGCAGGATTAAAAGTTTTTTTCAAAAAGTTGAGCTACAAGAACCGACTTTTCAACAAGTCATAGTTCTGTACAGGTACGCAGTTCTTCCAGTCAGGAAGTAACTTGTCGAGAGCAGACGAAAAGCTAAACCAAACTGTCCTCCGGATCGAGGCATCCATATCAAGCATTTCAAGGACGTTCCTATGGCCGACATGGAAATCATTCTGGTAATTATAATCATTGGTAGCTTTAGATTAAACTTGTATTTTAGCCAGAAATTAAACCACCTCGCTTGAGCTACTGGGAATGGTTCAAGCTGATTGTTTCCCTCGTGGTTGGAGTGGTGAGTCTACTTTCATACTTTACCATTGTTTACTTTTATCTAGGTGAGTTTTTGGGAAGCTTATCAAAGAAACCGCAAGAACCATGTTACATTAGCCTTTGCTATCCTAGTTGTATTCATCAGTTATGCCTTCAAAGTTTATTTCACGTGAGTACAATAATGGAAATGTGTGCCTATAATCATGTTCAAAATACAGGTTCCATACTAACGTTCTCGAGTATCACCGGCTGATCTCCAAGGCGGTCTATGACAAGCAACTGGATAGTCATGCTGGGACGCTGCTTAACCTATGCGACTTCGTGATCCAACAAGAGGTGAGAATGTTGTCAAGATGCCAGAAAAGGCCCAACTTTTCAGTAGGTGAAAGAGGCTGTTATTGCCTACTTTGTGCTTCTCACGGACGGAAAGGCCAACACGCCCCATGCACTCAGTCA
>LDJE01042111.1:0-11841 GCA_001021135.1 Selaginella kraussiana
TCGTTTCTGCTTCGTGCAAAAGTCGTGTTTTTCTTCTTCGGTTTCCGGGCTTCGACAATGTAGAGCTGGCATGAAGGCCATATTAGACGTTATCTGTTACGAAAACTACAAAACCACGACGGACGCAATTGTCTTGATCAGAGTTATTTGGAACATCTTTATCTTAATTATGGCCGTCGTTGTTGTAGTTTTATGGTACTGCATATCCAAAGTATACATTTGTCGTTGTCTTCATGAGGTCGGAGTAATCGAGGTTGTTGCTACGCCTTTCGCTTCGGCTTTAAAAAGTAAGAACGCGACCGTCCCGTAGGTCGATTAGTAACTGAAACGATTTATTTATTCGCAAATTTTAGTATGGCTGGAAGGTTCTTCAAGATCCAAAATGATCCACAACATGAAAGAATATATGGAAGTGTGGCTGAGGTAACGAATTCGTTGGATAACCCCCGCTTGATATTACGTACTGACTAGTTGATCGGATGGACTCCTTTGGTGGAGACCAAACGCATTGCGGAGAAAGAAGGCCTTGCTGCTCGGATTGTGGTCAAGCTTGAAAGTTACCAGCCAAGTGCCAATGTTAAAGACAGAATTGCCTTCATGTAAATTAAGTAATTTGTCGACGTTGACTTAAAAATTCATCGGAATTTCAGGATGATACTGGATGCCGAACGGAAGGGAATTTTGGTTCCCGGTGTGTCCACCATCGTGGAGCCAACTAGTGGAAACACTGGGATTTCCTTGGCTGTCCTTGGTGTTTTGAGAGGCTACAAAGTGGTAGCTGTTATGCCATATCTATACTCCATCGAGCGAAGGATGCTGATGCGTGCGCTTGGAGCTGAAATTGTTCTTACGGGTAAGCTCAGATATAAGCTCTTTAAGTATTTCTCTTGTTTTACAGAACCTGATATCGTTGCTGTTTTGGGAAAATCGAGAGAGCTTGCTTCAACCATACCCGATGCAGTTATGCTGGATCAAAGCCAGAACCTGTCAAACCCATTGGCCCATTACGAGAGCACTGGTAACTGCCTATTTATTGGGATTTATATCTACGATAAAAATCCCGGAAAAATGGACAGGCCCTGAAATATGGGAAGATACTGCTGGGAAGGTCGACATATTTGTTGCTGGCTGTGGCACAGGAGGAACCATATCAGGGGCTGGTCGTTATCTCAAGGAGAAAAAGCCCAGCGTCCAAGTTGTGGCTGTAGAGCCTATTGAGAGCCCTGTTATGTCAGGTTTGACTCTTAGTAAATACTAGGAATGAAGCTTGCTTTCTTCAGGTGGAAAGAAGGGGCTACATGGAATTCAGGGAATCGGTACTGGAGTAATACAACCGGTCACAGACATGAGCTTGATTGACCATGTTGTTACGATTTCAACCCAAGAAGCTTACGCGCATGCCATGAGACTCATCAAAGAAGAAGCTTTGCTGGTTGGGATGTCATCTGGTGCGGCATTTGCAGTGGCACTTAAGGTAAGTAGCATAAATAAATCTTATGCTAAACCTAATATAATTGTTGCAGCTGGCTAGGGATCCAAAGAATGCAGGAAAACTAATCATTGCATTAATGCCCAGTTCAACCGAGAGGTACATGAGCACACTGTTGCTCTCATCCATACGGAAAGAGTGCGAAGAAATGAAAGTGACTCCAACTCTGGAGTTCGAAAGTATATGGAAAGACTTTCCATTCAAGTTCCAGAAGTTCTGGAACGATGGTGCGACTTTTCCTCTTGTCTTGGTTCCAGCAAACACAAGTACAAGGAATGTTGACCACCTTGTCAACTCCATCATGATGAAGCAAGAATGGGTCGAACAAGCACTTCTAAAGCATGGGGCTATTTTATTTAGAGGTTTTAACTTGACCACCCCTGAAGACTTCGACAATGCTGTCAGAGCGTTTGGATGGGATGAATTTCTATACAAGGGCTCAGGAGGAATGGCCAGTCGTACAAGGAAAACTGGAAGGGTTCTCACCGTCAACGAAGAATATCCACAAGACCAAAGCATTGCATTTCACAACGAAGCTGCATATGTGAGTTTCAATATTAGGAGTTTTACTCTTGAATTAACTGTTTTATGCATTCTGCTTTCTCCAGCTTGAGAAATGGCCAAGCAAAGTAATATTCTTCTGCCAAAATGCTCCAGAGTCAGGTTCAGGTGGTTCTACCCTTATTGTTAGTGGGAGCACTGTGTACCAGAGATTGGCTAAAGAACACAAGGAGCTACTGGATCAATGTATGGAGAAGGGATTAAAGGTCTCCATATGTTTAGACTACGAGTCTGTGGCTGAGCAAATGTAAGCTTTGCTAATTGTTATGTAATTAGTGATTATGTACGATTTTCAGGAATCAAGCACCTCAGCGCTATGAGAAGGTGTTCTCACTCATTAGCACAGACAGTAGTGGCCGAGTAGCCTGGTTCAACTCTCTTGGAGCTGCCATAAGCTATAATTTACCGATTGTCTTTGGGGATGGAAGCCAACTTCCTCATGGAGCATTGGATGTTTTCACTAAAGTGATGGAGGAAGAGCAGGTGGAATTTAAATGGGAAAAAGGCGATTTGCTTCTCCTGGATAACACTGCCGTGCTTCATTCTAGGCAGGCATGTAAGATCCCCTCCTCCCGTAGCATACTGGTGTCCTTAGCCAAGTGAAATTGTTTTATATCCCCCTAATTAACGAAGCATTTTGAAGTTGCATTGAAACATATCATAACCGATCCAGTTCCCGTTACGAGCTTGCTCTCAAGAAGCTTTTCTTAGTGAGCTCGTTTAACTTATTTGGGTCCTCCGTAACGTTTGGGTCCGTAGCACTTTGATTAATACGTTCTATCTTCGAGCTGCTAAACCTGCAAAGTCGGAGGATCATAAGAAAATGCAAGAATGCAAGAAAATGCAAATGCAAGAAAATGAAAGAGACATTTAACGTCCATGGCACGGCTACCATGGATGAACCAGGACTGTCACTGAGTTGTCAACCCTCCACCGTAGTAAAGCAAGAATGAGTTCCTAGGGCGTATTAAACAAACTTCCCCACCTCCCGCTGAAGAGGGCACCTGAAAATCTGCAACTGAAACAATCTACACACACAACACTTTTGAGGCACAAGAAACTTGATAGTAAACAGCAAGCGTAATATACTAGCAACAAAAGTACACACGTTTGAAATCTACAAACAGTAAGGTCGTGGTTGTACCCTGCCACGTTTTGTCGCCCTGAGATAATTCCCCTGTGTAGGCAACTGCACGCCTCTTGCGTGCCGATTCTGCGTATGCCCTTATTAGGTCCTCCTCCTTACTCTCTCTATCTCTGCATGAGCTGTCTTGGCGTCCGTTCCGGAACGAGCTCACAGGGTGTTCATTATTCGGTGAAACCACGCAATACCATGGTAACGTAGGTCAGTACCTGGAGCAGCCCCTTGTGCGTCTCACTCTACAGGATTCTTATCCTTGAAATCATCAGGACAAAACTTGAGCACTGTTCGAGCATCCCTGAGGTCCTTGAGAAAAATACGGACGTGATCGTAGATGTCGTCTTGTGACTGGACTTCAAAGGGACAACACCCAAGTGGCTCTTCACAGCTGAAACATGCAACACCCCATTGGTTGACAACCGGATACCCAGCGATGGAAGGCAGTGATAAACACTGACCAGACAAAGCTACTACCGCTCCAAACGTTGTTACGTGCTGCCATTGCATCACCCTCACAAAACCCATCTGGTTTTCTCAAGCTCTCCGACCAATTTTGCAGTTGAAATGTTGGCATCCAAACATCTTTGCAATGGGTGTTGAGTTCTCCCCGAGATAGCGGTCACATCCGGCATTGTCCAAAGAAGAGCTTCCCATGGTTTGTCATACTTCTGGATCTGAGGTTAAGCGTAGTAAGTGTAATCAGTTCAGGTTAATAAAAACGTGTGCTTAATTAAAAAAGCTTAACGAATGCCCAGTAACTAAAAAGAGCTCAAATCACGGACGAGTGGTTCTCGCCCTTGACGTGCTTAAACGAAACTGTCGTGAGCACTCGTTTCTTCCCCAGAACCAAGTACGTGCAGAAGGCTCCTCTGTCTCTTCAAACCTCATGAGTTCCATATCCCCAATTTGTGCTTGGTTGGGATGTTTTGAGCTGAGATTCTGCTTGGGGTTCTTGCGATTCACACAAGCGGATACTCTTGTAAATTTCGCAAACACCAGCTATGTAATACACTCCCCACTTTCAGCTTTCAACAAATCTACTCACATGCATCCAACATACTTGCATTCACTTGTTTAAAACATTCATTCTCGAGGGAAAATTCGAGATTACCAATGGTTTCTCTGTTACTCGTAACTCACTGAAATGAATTTTTTTTTCTGAAAAAATGCAATCGCATTGCAGCTCAAAAAATCAAGTAAATTAGTATGGCTACGAATCTAAATGCAACAAAAGCCAGATGTTTGCATTTTGAACTTGTCATCAACTGCTAGCACAGGCAACAACGTTGGAGAGAAGGACGTAAGAGTTGGCGTCCGCAGGCAACGAGTCGAGGCCAATTCCCGCACGTTGTACGTTGTGTGTCTTGCAGGCACTGAGGAGAGCCAACCACGCAACCGAGTGCGGCTCAAGCGGCATGCCGTACACCACTTCCTCAGCCAAGTCGATCTTACCAGCCCGTCCAAGCAAATCGACGATGCAAGCATAGTGCTCCGCCACAGGCTCCATCCCAAAGTCCGCTTGCATATCAAGAAAGCAATGCAAGCACCTGTTCATATCCCCAGCATGGCTCAACGAGGATAGAACGCAAACGAATGTGATAAAGTCGGGTTCCATCCCGTCCATACTCATATACCGGAACTGCTCCAATGCTTCCTTGCTATGCCCCGTAGCTCCGTATGCCATGATTATCGACGTCCAAGATACCGTAGTCCGGTATTGCATCCCCTGGAATACCGCCCTGGCCTCCTCGGGGCAACCACACTTGGCGTACATGTTGATCAGGGCATTGCACAGCATCACGTCCGACTCCAGCGACGAACTTCCGATGCATGAGTGGATGTCTCGGGCCTCCGATACCGCCTTCTCTCCGAGGTTAGCACAGGCGTCGACCACGCTGAGGAGTGTCGAGTTGCTCGGCGGCAGCCCTTCCAAGTCCATGAATTTGAAGAGCTCCAGAGCTTCTCGGATATAGCCGCTCTGGACGAGCGATCCGATGAGGAGGTTCCACGACGTGACGCTGTCCCGAGGGAGCTTGTCGAACGCCGCGAAAGCATCACCGAGGCTCGCACACCGGACGTACGCTTTCACGAGGACGCTGAGGACGGACTCGATCTCGTGGTAGCCCGAGTCGGTAACAGTACCGTGGATGAACTTGACTAGGTTAAGAGAGTGCGGTTCCGAAGCGTCGAGGATGCTGGTGAAGCTCCCGTAGTCCGGTACGATGCCCTGCTTCAACATCTCGCGAAACAGCCTCATGCCCTGATCGTTGAGACCCGTCTGAACGTGAGCAGCCAACATCGCGTTCCAACATATGAGGCTGTGTTGAGGCATTTTCTTGAAGACGTCCCTCGCATGTTGCAGCCGGCTGTTTTGGTAGAACGCCGTGAGCAATGCCGTGAAGGAGACGACGTTCCGCCACCCTTCAAGTTCGTCGAACAAAAGCTTCGCCTCATCTGGATTCCTGCATTTACCATGCAAGTTGATGAGCGACGATCCCACGAAGACGTCGTAGTATAGCGGGCCACCACGAACAGCACCATGCACTTCCTTCCCGAACTTCGCCGGCAGCAGAGTGCAACCCTCCAGTACTGTCACCACCGTAACCACGGTAGCCTGGTAACCCTCGACGTCCATTTTCTGAAACAACTGGAATGCCAACTCCGGATCCCGAGAGTTCGTCACCAAAACCGAGATCATGGAGTTCCAGGTGACGACGTTCCTCTGGGGCATCGCCAAAAACGCCTCCATTGCATCCTGGATGCCATTGCATTTCCCAAAGGCACACATGAACGCAGTCCTCACCATCACCTCGTCCTCGACTTGGTCGTACCCAATGCTACCATTGATCACCTTAGCGTCCTCCAGACTACAAGCGTCCGCCACGGTCATCAACGTGATCGCTCCGACGTTAACACCCTCAATATCCATCACCCTAAATAGCTGCAAAGCCTCCTTGTTACAATCATTGTGCGCATATACCGAGAGCATGGAGTTCCACGACACGTTGTTCCTCAGCGGCATTTTGTCGAAGATTGCCCATGCTTCCTCTGGATACCCACATTTTCCATACATGGTGACGAGAAGCGTACCTATGATCGTATCAAGGTGAAGGCCCCTCCCCACCAATCGAGCATGAATGCTCCTGCCTTCTGCGAGAAATGAATCAGCCGCACAAGCGTCAATGGCAGTGACGAACGTTACCAGGTTAGCGTCGATGCCTCTGGCGTCCATGTCCTCAAAGAGCTCAATCGCCTCCCGGCAGTAACCATTCTGCGAGTAAGCAGCTACCATCGCGTTCCAGGAAATGACGCCCCAAGCGGGCATCTTGTCAAAGACTTCCTTGGCTTCCTCGACCAGCTCATTTTGCCCATAAACGGCAACCATCGTATTCCAAGCAATTGTATCGATGTTCCCCATGGTCTCAAAAGTCCGCCGGGCATCCTCCACGCTCGCACATTTCCCATACATGCTAATCACCGAGTTTCGGACCTTAGAGTGGGCCAAGAATCCACTTTGCATTGCCCTCTCATGTGCATTTTTACCGTAAACCAGAAACTCAGAGCCTGCGCAGGCGTCGAGCACAGCAAGAAGGGTAAGCTCACTCGGATGAACACCCTCAAGGTTCATCCGGCAATACACCGCCATTGCCCTTCTGCATTCCCCAGTCTGGGCAAATGTCGAGATCATGCTATTCCATGAAACAACGTTCCTCTGGGGCATCCGCTGGAACACGTTGGAAGCTCCCGACAAATGCCCGTTCTGAGCGTAGGCTTTGAGCATGATAGTCCACGTGAACTCGTTGCGTCGCTTGTTGCTCTCGAAGGCAGCCATGGCTTCGACCATACACCCACAAGTTCCATAGAATTGGACTAGCAAATTGCATAGGTAGGTATCCCCGTCTAACCCCTGGTGCTTCATTACACCATGAACTTGCCTTCCCTCTGCCAAGGCCTTCAAGCTCGTACATTGCTCAAGCAATATTGCGTATACGGAATTATCAGTATTTTTCGAGGCCTCTATCTTCCTCAGCGTCCTCCTCACGAAATCAATCCCTCTTGGACGTTCTACCCCTGTTGTTGTTGAGCAGCACCTATACCAGAAGAGGCTTACATGCTTGTTCTTAAGCCTCATTCACTACACATTCATATGTAAACCACAGTCAACCACATAGTATATACCATGGTAAGATAAATGTGGCGGTTATGCTACGTACCATACATTCCAGACTTCTATCACAACAGATCTATCATAGTACCTATCAGTGTTTCTGACGTGTACCATATTACGAATATAAGAATATACCGTGGCAATTATCACATATCCCTGTCCTCTAGAGAGATGGAAAAGTACTCTCTGAAGGGTTTGAGCTCCACCACACCAATGTCACAAATGTACCCTCTGAGGGGCAGCTTCAGGTCCCCAAACGTACCAAAGGCATCACCAAGAAGGCTCTTTGGAAGTTCCTGGGCAACCTTGCAATGGGGAAACCAGTTACCGGGTTGGTAAAACTCGTTACTATGGACGCCAACGTCCTCGAGAAGATCGTGAAACCGGTTGTGGAAGCTTAGCAGCTCCAACGTTGGGACGGGCGCCAAGAACAGTACGTCCTGATCGACGCAGAATCCTCCCACGGCCGAAAGCGTGATCGCAATGGGCTGCTCCTGGCTTGCGAATGCTTCGATTGCGTGCTGCAGCTTGGTGAGCTCCAAATCCGGCGTTGGTGCCGGAATGCAGACGCAGATGTGCGGCCTCGTCTCGGCGTCGATCAGCAGCGAGCTGATCCGTCTCCGGGCGAGGACGTTCCACACCTTGAGGACTTGGTTCTCCAGCGCCGCATCGAAGTAGAGCGCGAATGCGAAATCCTTCGGCATCCTGATGGGTCGATTCTTTCACGCCGAGAATCACGAAATCTGCATCCCATACCTGGGGAATTCGCGATTTGCCGCCCCCCCGATCGCCTACGGTCGCTGCATTTTCTTGGAAATGCGAAGCTCAAGAACCCTAAAATGGCTCAAGAACCCTAATGCTCAAGTGTCGTTCCACGTCGGCAGGATGCGGATGTGTCAACCGACGTGGCAGGCATTTCGACTCGGAATATAAAATGGTCTCAGAAACAATGGTCCCGAAAGAAGGGAGGGAGAAACTTCAGGGTTTAGGTTTTCGGGGAGGAGAAGACGCTTGCGCACGAAGGCGCCATCGATCGCCGTCGACGCCGTGATCAGTGAAATGCGACCGTCGTGAGGATCGTCCGTCGTCCGGGTAGGCGATTTAGCTCATAGGGAATTTTCCTCGCTCGCGGGTTGCGAAATTTCGAGTCGGGAAGCCGAAATACCGAGGGCTTCGCAATGGCCGATCCAGAGGAACTGTGCAGGACTACGTTCTACAAGATCAAGTACATCACCTTTCACGGGCGGAAGGTCTCGATTGTCCTCCAGAACGAGAATGGACCATGCCCACTCATCGCAATCTGTAAGTATTCTTTCGAATGCCCGTGATTTCGATTCCGTAATGCATTTCGTGTCCCAGGCAACATCCTCTTGCTCAGGAACAGCATCACCGTTCGTCCCGATGGCGATGAAGCCGATGGCGACCAAGTATCGCTTGGCCAGCTTGTTCAGGCCATGGGAAACGCACTCGTCGATATCGGCGAGAATGAGCGAGTAAGTATGCATTTTCGGGTATTTTATACGTAATTTTGCGTGCCCGTAGGGGGAGGAACGTCTTCGGAAACGGGAGGAATGCATGTCCTTCGTCATGGAAAATCTCAAATTCTTGATCGAAGGGCTTGAAATCGACGTTGGATTCAGACAGTAAGCGTCAAGCTGGTTTCTTTGAGTCATTCGAGCGTTTTCTGTGTTTCTGCAGCATCCGCGACTTCGTACCACGTGAGGAGCTGCAATTCTTCTATCTTCAAAACATTTCGCTATTCCACGGGTGGCTCATCGATCCGCAGGTACGTAACCATCGCTTTCCGTGGTTAAGTTCGTCGAACCGTGGTTACCATCGTTATCGGGTCAATGGTTAACCTTCATTTTGCAGGACGAGGACACGAGCAGAGCCATCGGGTCCATGACGTACAATACCCTTTCGGACATAGTCGCCAGGCGCCGGTCTTGCATGCCGGAGGAGCCCAAGCCGGAGCTGTCGATGCCGGAAAGTATCAGAATTCCGCCGGCCGACATCGACGATGAAGTGGACTTCGTTGCGGCTACCACTGCGACGCTGGGAGTACCGTCACCGAGTCGGAAGTCGATGGAGGGGTTGCAGTTTCCTTTCGGAACCGGGGACGTGGACGCTGGACCACTTCCAGATCAGTGGTCTCAGGTCGAGCACCCGACGACGACGGAGGTCGAGAACGGCTTCGTGTCGGTGACGGAATCCGAGTTGAGGGACGATGGGTCGGCCGGCGTTCCCGATTTCACGTCCGGCGAGGTTGAGCAGCAGAAGCCCACGACGGACACGCCCCAGAGCTCGAGCATTCCTTCGGACTACGAGTACCTGCAAGCGGAGCGTCCTTCGGAGTCCTCGGGATTCGAGCAGTCCATAGCCGTGCAGAGCTTGATCGAGACGTGCCATCAGCTCGAGCTCGGCTCCGAGGAGAAGCCTGCCGACATGGCCGAGGCGACGAACGGCTCGGGGGCCGAGGACACCAACGGATCCGGATCGGGGACCGAGGAGACGAACGGATCGAGCACGAACGTTGAGGAGCCTCTCTATGAAGGTGAACCGACCATTTTCCAGGCGACGTACGAGAGGGAGCCTCTGTATGAGGGGGAAGCGGCTCTACAGAACGACAGCTCCATCTCTTCCGAGGACGAGAAGCTCATCGAAAGCTTTGTGTTGCAAAATAACCAGCTCACGTGGCACGGGTGAGTGGCATCTACCATGCATTTTGCAAACGTTATTTGCCTTTTTTTCGCAGACTGTTCAGCATTATCGAAGGAGTGAACGATAACGAACTCTGCGCGCTCTTCCGAAACAACCACTTCAGCACCATGTACAAGGTACGTATATTGCTCCTTGGATATGCGTATACTAACTACTTGGTATATTTCCCAGTACAATCAAGGAATCTTCCTACTGATGGCTGACCAAGGCTTCTTGCACGAACAACACATCGTCTGGCAGAAGCTCACTGGGGTACTAAGCCGTAAGCTTTCGTATGGCAACTAACACTTCGCTTTTCTTTCGTCTTTGGAAGATTGACGGCGATGAGGATTTCTACGATGGTGATTTCGAGCTCTACCGGCCCGATGATTCTACGAACGTCACCTGGAACCAGCAGGAAAGTACAGCTGCCGTGATGGTATGCTTGAGATTCTAGAAATATGCTTACACGATCGATGATTACGTTATGCAGGAGTACATGTCGTCGCAAGACAATAAGAGCATGATCGAGTACGTAGACAAATTAACGATCGTTTAAAAGTTGTAATTGTTGTCATTTCAGCTCCGACATGGACTATGCGTTACACTTGCAAAAGCTCGAGCTCGAGCAGCAAGCGTCCCCACGGCGACCGCTGTCCCAGCAACGTGACGAGGAGCCCCAACAACAAGACGCAGACGCCCTACGTCGCCGTCACGGTGCATCCCCGAGGAAGCCAAGCTCCAGCAGCTCCAGGACCGGCCTGAGTACCGGCAGGCTCTTCACCGTAAGTTATTCCCATTTTATTGATTTATTTCGTTTGTATCTAAATAATTTTGTGTTGGCCACAGGGAGGACGAAGCAACAGCCCGTCGTCGCCAAAACCAGAGGGAAAACACAAGGACAAATGCAGGGTAATGTAAAACCAACAAACGCACAGTCAGTCTTGGCTTTGAACGAATAATCAATCCCCATGTTTTAGCGCAAAGGTCAGTTCATCTGGGGTAGGCTTTCGGCAGGGCATGTAACCAATAACATGACAACTTACACCACATCCTCTGATTTTTGCCACTTTTTTCCTATATCGCGATATTGACTGCTTGCTTTTTTTTCGCCACTTTTGCAGATGAAAAAGAAGAACAAGCATAAGAAGTGAGCTAGTCGAGCACCACCATTCTAGAGAATGACGGGGGCCTATAATGCCGGCCGCCTTTTGTACTCGCGATTTTTTTTTTCGTTCTTTCTACGAACGGGAACGAACGTAAGTGGACATACCGAGTTCTTACAGCGGGTCTGCCTTGTTCCAGATTGTTACTACGTCTCTCCTTCAGAGGCGGACCTGCTTGCTTGCTTGCGGGGAACTTGCCACTCAAACAGGCCTTTGAAGGGGCGCCCTGCCTCTCAGATTTTCACCAAGAATGTCTAAGCTGAACTCCATTTCTTGGCTGGGCATACGGAATGAATGTTTGTGCAGCATCTGACTTTTTAATTTTCTGCTTGTATTTACTCATAATCGGCAGTTGCTAAAATACTAGCTAGAATGTTTATTTGATTTTATGCTTTAAAGTATTTTGAGATATTGATAGCAATAAAAATTTAAAGATTTAATATTTGGACCTTCCAAATAGATAGTAGTTAATAAAGCCTGAACAGCTTGAACGCAAGAACTGCATTGGCTAATCACGAGCCTATCTATTAACTTTCAAAACAGTAAATGAACTAAAATTTTAAAAATGATAATAATAATATTGTATAATACCAAAAAAACATTTTTCAAAAACTCC
>LDJE01042136.1:0-12983 GCA_001021135.1 Selaginella kraussiana
AGCAAGTTGTGGCAGTGGACAGTCCGGTTGGCCGCCTCGGCCTCACCATATGTTACGATTTGCGCTTCCCGGACCTGTATCAGCAGCTCAGGTTTGCGGAAAACACACAGGCAAGCTTTCATATGTTTCAGTTTTTGTATTGCTCAATGTCATATTTTGCAGCTGCTGCTAGTTCCTTCAGCGTTCACCGTCAAAACAGGCGAGGCACATTGGGAACTTCTTCTTCGAGCTCGTGCAACAGAGACACAGTGCTACGTACGATCCTTTCTTGCGATGTCCTGTTACGGCCTATAGTTACCAGGTACTGGCAGCTGGTCAGGCTGGAAAGCATAACGAGCTCCGCGAGAGCTACGGTGATGCCATGGTCGTAGATCCTTGGGGAAAGGTCGTCGCCCGATGCTCCGGTGAGGAAACCGTCGTGCGGAGTTACTGACTGTCCGACTACTACGAGTGCAGACAGGCTGGTGACCGGCATTGCTGTGGCGGACTTGGACGAGGCGCTGCTGGAGAGAGCAAGGCTCAACATGCCCATTGCGCAGGTATTCCGTTTGTGTATCTTCTTGGCAAACTCTCCGTTGGTTACCCAACGTTAATCTCTGTGCAGCACCGAAGGCCCGACGTATACAACCGCCGCTGATCATACTTTTGGAATTAATTTGAAGCTAATAACTTATTTCTTTGCAAAACTCTCACTCTCTGTGACAATGGGCCTGAAAAGCGAACGCAGCTCCAAATGTATCGACCTTGACGCAACATGGACGTTTACCGAGAAGGTTTTTAAAAGCACATAATCTGTTAAACAACACACTTTGATTTTGCAGAAAGCACAGGAGGCCGCCTCCAACTTGAAGGAGGCAATTCAATTTGTGCAAGAGGATCCGCCAGGAGGACCCCGTCGCTTGCAGGTGAGGACCTCATTTTTTTTTTTTAATTTTTGATTTTTGATTCTTGGCAGCAAGCTTCCCTTGTGAGGAGGAAGGCCCTTCTGGACAAGTTACTTCGAGTCTCAAGCTGCATTGAGCAGTTTGTGGGCCAGGTACGAGCCTACCGACCTGTGTTTACAGTACTACTTTGGGAGCGCGTTTCAGTTTTGCAGCCTCAGAGAAGATGTTAACAGCGTGCACGCAAAGCTACGAGCGGCTGCGGGCGCTCATGTAAGACTTCTCGCTAGTTTTATAACTTGGTTTATGTTTGTTGCAGACACAAGTCCTTCACGAAATGGAGGCCCTTTCTTCAGGAATGGAGGTATGACGCTTCTTCCTACACAGATATGTACCCATTTCTTTCCTTTAGGCAGCTTTCAATTCCCTCAACGAAGACCAACTTCCAGAGGTACTCGTAGTTTGATTATTATTTGTCGATAAAGTTTATGTGATTTGCCCAGGGTACACCGAGGTGCGACGATGCGAGGTTAAGTTATTACGTGAGGGTGCAATGGCTAGTCTAAAATGTCCATTCAGGGTGGAACTTGCGAAGCTCAAGCAAGAGAAGGAAACGCTGAGCAGAGATATCGAAGCTAAAGCTATGGCGCTGGATCTGGCGGAAAGAAGCAAGGGCTGTGCATTGGAGCAGGTTGAAAAACACAAGGAGGTAGGTATTCACAATGTTTTCGTATTTTGGGTGTTGTGCATCGTTCATGCCACAGGTTATAGCCAAGACAACGGCAGACAACATGATATTTGTCATGAAGGTAACATCGCACTGTATAATTAGTATATATATGGGGCATGGGTTACAAGTTTTAATGGTCAATGCAGCTTAAACAGACGGAAGAACAGCTCCACATTGCTAAACTTAAGCAGGATGAACTTCAATCGCAGGTACGACACATATTCGCTGTAGTTGACCTCTCTTGGCATTGGTAGCTAGAAATTTACAGGAGCAGTTGGTTTGAAGAAGCGTCCGCTGAAATAGAAGACGCCGTCAAAGGCAGCCTCGACAAGGTGAACAAGATGCAGTTTATAACCTAACCTTGTTGCAGACAATGGCAATGGCAGGCTTCTGCGTGTGAGTTCGAGCTCCAAACGGTGCGTAAGCAGCAGGAATTGAGGGTGCGAGAATGGGAGCGGAAGCTGGAAGAGCTCACCCAAAGACTCAACGAAGCGTGTGTTGTGCGTTTCACCGTGGAGGAGAGGTAGGCAACTTGTTCTTGTCACCGCTCTATGCATGCTTGGAGCTCGCAGGTTGAAAGGTTTAGAGGACGAGAGGACCCGCTTGAACGATGAAATCATGAAGCAGACTTTTGAAAGGCAACATGTGGAGAGCGAAGCTCGGACATACGCGAGTACAGTGGAGAGGAACAAGCAAGAGGTGTGTGTGTGTGTGTGCCTGCAACTGATCATCCATGTTTGAGATGTGCAGATGGCCAAGTTGAAGTCGCAGTACGCCAGACTTGTTGAAGAAACAAAGGTAGTAGTAAACTACTGCTGCAAAAACTGTGTTGATATATGTTATCAGGAAAAAAGCGAGGACTTGAATTCAAGGGCGGAGAGAGAGCAGCAGCTGATTTCATCTGTGGAAAGCATTTCTTCGCAGCTGGAGACGCAGCGTGCTATCAACTCGGCTCTTATGAGGAAAAAGGAAGAGGTAAGTTAGGAGGTGGAGCATTGATTGAGTTTGCAGCAACATTGTAATACTCAGGTGGAATGGCTTTGCTTGGAGGCGCAGGCGGAACGAGAAAAGCTCAAGCAGCAGCTTAGGGGTCTGGTGGGGGGCCGCCACGTGGCCGACTTCCGCTGATTGTTAGTTGGTCGGTTGTTCTTTTTGTGAAATCCGGGAAAAAAAAAATGGAAGAGCCACCAAAGGACCACATGGAGCTCGATCCTGTTGATTCCGAGTCGATCAGGCAAGCTTCTCCCAGCCCCAGAGCTTCGTTCAGGATGCCCAGAGACGCATTGCCGATGCAGATGCCAAGCGCAGATGCAGTAGCTTCCTCGCCTCGGCCCACCAGTAGCAACAATAATACCAACGATGTGGAGGAGGACATGCTACCACCGCCAACCCCGCCCCATAACTTCTCCTTCACAGCCCCTCCGCAGCCATTGTTTAACGATCCACAGGAGCAACTCCGGCCTTTCAGTGGCGACAGGATGATAGAAAGGAGGGCCTCGCAACAGCTGCAGCCTTTCTCCGATTTTATGGAACAACACCAGAAGAGGCCCTCGCTGCTCTACATTGATAGAGAAGGCCTGTATGCTCTTCCGGAGAGATCAGTGGTGGCTGACGATAGCAGCAGCAGCAACAACAACTTCAATAACAGGGCCTCCATAATAGGCCAATTGCACCAGCAGCACTACTCGGCTCAACCGCCTTCTCGGATGGGCCCAACCAAGCGAGGCAAGTGCATTCTGTGGAGGTCGTGCTGCTAACTTTGTAGCCTGCATGCATGCAGACAGCGGCCTGGTGTCCCAACAGCCGGCTATCATCAATGAGGGAGAACCCTTCAGCCCAGCTTCGGCTGTATCCAGCTCCGGGGAAGGGCAGCACTTGGACCGTGGTAAGTGTAGGTCCATATTACGGATCCCCCCACCTCCAGCCCCACATGCAGACGCTATGCTGGCAAGGGCCTATCAGGACAAGCAATCTTCCCAGGTGAAGGCTTGGGAGAAGCACAGGATCACCAAGAACTTCAACAAGTTAAGTTCGTTTAGCATGGTAACACCTTGTTAAAGGTGCTACTGGCAGGTACGAGAGTGAGATTGCCAGGATTACCGCATGGGAAGCTAGTCAAGTTGCCAAGACCGAGGCTCAGATGAGGAGGAGCGAGGTGATTTGCATATATCATACTTGCATCACACAGGAGGCTAACTAAGCTTGCATCCACAGGAGGAGATGGAAAAGCGTAGGGCGAAGCTGAGGGAAGGATTCAAGAACGACATTGCAACTATACACAGAAGAGCAGATGAATGGAAGGCTATGGCTGAGACTCGTCGTGTAGAAGAGATACTCAGAGTCCAGGAAGGGGCGGCCAGGTTCCGAGCCACGGGCCAATTACCAAAGAAGCCTTTGTTACACATTCAATCCCTCCGAGACATGTGTTGCGCATTCACCTTGCCGTACAAGAGATAACTGCATTTCATTCATTCCAGTATGCTTTCAACAAATTGAGCTGCCCGTTTCAAGTTGAGGATTGTGTGCCGCTGGCCCCATTCGGCGGCAAGCTTGCGTACCTCCAGACTGTTTATTCTCAGCCTGCGAGTCTTCAGATTTTGTTTAACCATCTCGTCTACGCACATGAAGTATTGCTTTTCGTCTAGTAAGCTTAGCTCTATGTGAGTGTGAAAAAGCTCTTCCAGTGTTACATATTTGTCGCCCATCTTAATCTCTGACCTCGTGCTAGTGGCACAGAGCACCACGTTCCTTGGCCAGTCCTGCGTCTCAAGAACTTGAGCATACGATCGAGCTAAAAATTAATTACCTCTTCCATTAGCACCTTGAGTAGTATAAAGCCGTCCTCACTTGTCTGCACATACACTTAGTACCTAAAGGCAGGTCAGATTAGTTGATTGCTTACCCGGGAGAACAGGTCATCAATGACGAGAACGAAACGCAAACACGGACTTTTTCTTGCCTCGTCCAATGCAGAAGCCAAGTTTTTGAGCTCCACACCGGATAACAGCAGCACACGGAGATTGGGCTCGTCCGAAAACTTGCTCAACACTGAGCTCACGAGCCACGACTTGCCTGTCCCATGTTGTCCATGCTGCGGCAGACGAAAGGAACAAGTAATGTATGGTTGAAGAAATGCAAGCAGTTACCAGTAACATATGCTGGTTAGCTTGTTGAGACAGATGAAATTTGATGTTTTCCGACAGCCTTGAGTGTTGGCTACTGAGGACGGAGAGATATGTGGAAGAAGCACCCCTTTTCAAGTACCCAAAATCGCCGACCGGCTTTCCGCCTTTCCATTTGACAACTGTAATGACTATGAATATACATATATCATCAACAAGCCAGGGAGACGGTCTCACCTTGGGCTGCTGACGCTTTGCCACAACCAAACTCACGATGGTATTGCTTCAGCAAAGGTACGGCGTCCGACCATTTCCAGAGACCTCCGACCTGTTTCCGCCATTTTTCTCTTCCTACAACACGTTTACGTCCTTGTAGAAAGCAATCAATTTCCCACCAGAGACGACAGCATCACTCCTACCCTCGTGGTTTTCATCTCCATCTTCTGTTGCATCTGCAGGTTTGTAAGGATTTCAGGCCGTATAATGCAAGGTCTATCTATCTAGAAGACCTGGTCCTGAGGAATCTTCTACCGCAAATCCAGCGTCCAAGAAGGAAAGCTTAGCAACAGTCCGAGAGCTCAGATTGGACGATGCGGCCCTCCGCCATTCTGGTTTGACATCGGACACCGTCTCCGCTACCTGAGGACACAATGTGTCGGCTACTTACTTCCTACAGGACAAACGCCTACCCATCCACTCAGCGTAGATTCCGTGACACTAAGCCTTTGTAAGCTCTCAAGGTCGGATACTGCTGCGGCCTCAAGGGATACTGGCATCCTGGGCTCCGAGTAGGCAGCAGCTTCAGCAAAAGGGTTGCCTTCTCCTATCAGAATACCTTCAAGAATAAAATCTTCCCAGCTGCGAAAGCCACTTCTATTGGAGCCCAAGGTGCTTACCTTTGATGTTTCCCAGTAGCCATGAGCTTGAAAAACTCCCCGTAGGCCTCTAAAATCTTCAAAGAGTCTGTTTAACAACACTCAGTAACTTAATAGCAGAGTTACCTAGGACTCACCGTCTCTTCTACGAAATGCAAGTAGAAGCCTCAAGAATGCTTGCGCTGGAGGTCCTGAGAATACTTCCTGGTAGACGAGCAGCATTGCCACGTCCTTGAGCAAACCAGTAGCAGCCCGCTCCATCCTGCATATCCACACAAGTTGAGGCGAATTCGGGAGAGGAACATATACTCGATTCTCGGGTCTGTGGAAAAACCAATGGAAGCGAATGCACGCGGGCGGAGCCTGCTGATGCTGATGTTGCTCCCAGTCTTCTCCCGTGCGTACCCGCAAGGAGCTTGGAGGGGTGCCGGTGGTGCATTTCCCGTCACGCGAAGAAGCAACATGTTTAGCACACAGATAGGGCTGCTAGGTAATATTTACTCAATTTGCACAAATAATATCAGCTCGGATATGTGTGCATTATATATCATCCGAAATAATTTTGGGCCTGCCCTCTTCCTCAACCAGGCCATCGTTGCCTGCTAGCAAGCGGTATTTGTCCTTGCGAGTGTAGTTGGTGCATTGGAAACCCAGCACGTCTGCCAGGCACCTCTGCACGTAATTGGCCACCTCGATGGCGCTCCTACCGGCGGAGCAAGTCTTGTCGCGCGGCACCTGATCCAGGAAGTGAACCTCGTATGTTGGGAAGGGGTTGAGGAGGAAGAAGAGGGGATCCAGCGCCTTCCATCCCCGCGCGGTTGAGCCGTGGAAGAACTGGCTCCGGGTGTTGATGGCTACCGGCACAATTGAGTCACTGACCTCTGCAAAGAGCGGGCTGAATCGCAACAAGTATGGCTCTCGGCAGGTGGTGCCCTCTGGGCATAGCACTAAGTCGCCTCGTCGCAGCTGCTGCCGGATGGCGTCAGCGTCGTCTGCGCGCCTGCGTGTGAGGCGCATCGTTCGGATGGGCGCCAGCACCTCCGACACCCGGCTGATGCTGTACGTGACCGCCATCACCCGTCGGTTAGCGCACAGCGAGAGAAATAGCGGGTCCACAAGCATCCGGTGCGTACAGACGAAGAGCACTCCTCCGCTCTCGGATGCCGGCGGCGCCCGCCCGCGCATCCGGATGCGCAGGCCCAGCATTGCCTCCAGCGGGGCGATTAGCGGCACGCTGGGCGATAACACCGCCACTGCCAGCCGCGGTATGACAAGCAACAGCCCCAGAGGCAGCCACAGCATGATGGCTAATGCAACCGCCGGCGTTGGCCGGACCGCCAGCCGCCCGTCGTGGAAGACGAGTGGTTTGAGCAGCTCGTCCCGCCTCAGAACTGGCTTGCTCTTGCCGCTCACAATGTAACATTCCTGCACCGGGGAGGAGATGAGTACCCCCTCTCAACACTTGGGGAAAGAACGTACCTTGCACTTCAAAGTGGAGAAGAATGCTCTGCGGCAGCCCAACGCAACATCCAGGTCGAGCAGTGGAGCAATGGCCGTGCCGAGGAGGAAGCCTGTATAATAGCCGCCGCTGGTCACCTGCAGCTCGGTGCCGAAGACACGGTCGACACCGAGAAAGTCCTTAAGGAAGGGCTCCACTAGTACCCTGGGGCTGGACGTTATCACATACCGTCGCCCTCTGCACGAGACAAAGAGCTTGTACGCCTGTGCGTGCAGGTCATCCACGAAGAACTTGGGCAGAACCGCCCGCGCCACGCCCATCACTGCCGACTCTTTGACACCGCACAAGGTGACGAAGACGAGGATGCGCATTGCCAGCTCTTGCGACACGAGAATGCGAGCAATGCAGGCAAGTGGGTATGCGAGCAGCACGAGCAGCGCCCGCGGAAGGCCGCCCCCGACCTCGAAGGCGAGCACGAAGTAGTAGGGGAAGGTGCAAGAGGAGCGCAGGAGCGTGCCATTGAGGCTGGACACGATGCTAGCATTGTTCTGCTGTTTGCCCATCACCGCCGGTTGCTGCTGCTGCTGTTTGGACATGAGTTGCAGTCGAGCCCATCCAAGCCATGTCTCCCGCGCCCGGAGCAGCAACTGCCAGACCGCAAAGATATCCTCCATGAGCTAGCTAGACTATGTGAAATGCAAACTAGGACATTCAAATAGTTCCCGAGTTCGTTGCAGGGCGAACGTCAACGGGGGTGAATATGATTTGCATGGCGCTGACCTCACTCAAAGTGTTGAATGTGAGAGAATACAGCTGGAGCTGGCCAATTGTTAAGAAAGTGTTTTTGGAAGGAGGAGGTCCATCCCGGCCCCGCCTTCAGTGCCAGCAAGAACGAGTGAAGGAGAAAGGAGGACGGGTGTCAGTGAGCATTTGTTATCCGGTCTATTCGCCCTGGCGCACGACGGCGGTGAGTTACTTCACCAACGTGACGGGTCATCAATGCCACCCCCGCCTTGCCGGAAGATGCGTTCTGATATCTCTCTAAACGACTTCACGTCTTCTTTCCACAGCCTGCATGCATAGTGGAAACTTGATTCTAGCTCTTGGTTAGACCTACCACGCTTCTATTCCAACTGCGTTTGCCCCTTGCTTGTCTGCCACAGGATCATCCCCAACGTGCACCGCATTGTTGGCCTCTACATCGAGCTCACCTAGCAGCAGCAGCACCAATGTTTTAAACAATGTTTGCAAACATATTGCTTACTCAGAGCAGCCCGAAAGATTTCCTTGGCAGGTTTCTCGTGACCCACCTCCGATGACACAATGATGGCATCGAACCTGTAGCGTTCCTTTGATGAGAGGGAACACACAAGGAATTATCTATGACTTACAATCCCGATATGTTGAGCTCTTGCAGAATGGCACGCAAACGAGAGTCGAAGTTGGATACAACTGCCAGCTTCACTGAAAGGAGAAAAATGCAGCTCACGAGTCACGAGGTATCTCTAGCTCAACCTACCCCCAGCTTTCCGCAACTGCAGCAGGACCTTGTCGGCGTCGCTGGCAACCTTCCAGGCATCACCTCTTGCAAAATGCTAATAACACAAAACGAATCAACCACATAGACTACGTAGGTGCTTAGCAATACCTGGTAGAGCTCCTCAAAGTAGTCGTCGCGATTACAGCCGGTTGCGCTTGCAACAGCATGCCTCCAGAATTTTCTGCCATCCCCCTATCAAATGGCTTTGTTATGTACAAGCAATCCGTGCAATACCACACCTCGTAGCGCAACCGTTCAGGCCAGGGCTCGGAAAAAGCTTTCTTGAACCCTTTTCTGATAGCCAGGGCGTCGGCCTTGACACCTGATCGCCGGTGAGCGTTCATGTCAAGCTCAAGTAAGCTTACCGTACTTGGCACCCAAGGAAGCGTACACATCTGCAACCGGTCGACTTGTTTCGAGCAGAGTCCCTCCCACGTCCACCAGCAGCGCCGAATAGCGAGGACCAACAGCTGCAGCAGAGAGCTCCAAGCACAGAAGATAGCGCAAGAATTACCTGACGCCCCTCGAAAAGGAGCCGCTGCCATGCTCGCTAGGTCTCTCTCTTTTTACTCTAGTGTATATATTTGATTGCCTCTAATTTGTATTTAATTATTGCTCAGTTGTTTCAGAGCAGGAGGTGTTGTTTGAGGTGCAGGAGGAAGATCCACCCGACTTCTTGGGCCTTGGACGGGGCTTGCTACTCGACACGCGTGCCAAGGGCAAATGGAAAGCAGGCCTACTTGGCGCAGTCGCTGGCCTGCTCCTGAGAAACGCCCTCTTTTGCTCCGCCAGCTTGTCGTCCAGCTCGTTTGGAGGCATACTGTGCGGCTGTTGGAGAATGGAGGGGGCACTCGACGGCCGAGATGGACACCGAGTTCGGCCCTTCTTGTGGACCTCGAGAAGCTTAGTGATGCAGAATTCGCCTAGTGGCAGCTTGGGTGGACATTTGCCGATAAATTGCTGAGGAGCATTGCTGCTAGCAGCAGCCTGTTGCCTGAAGTTGGGCAATCGGGGCCTCTCCGGTGGTAAAGGTGGCTTCTTCCCGTGTACTACTGAGGTGGGCTGCACAAGTGATTCTGGTAACCTCTTGCGGGCTTGAGGCAGAAAGAGCGATGAGCTGTGGACGGTGCTCCTTTGCATACATTTGGCCAGCCTGCTGACGCTGCGACCGGGCTTATGTCGGTCTTCCACTTGCAACATTTTCTTCCACAGAATGGTATGCAGGGCCAGCGCTGTGGCAACCGACTACCGTGCACCGTACACATTACCATAGCCACATATTAGTACCTAACTTGAAATCACTCGCTTTAAGCCCAAACTCCTGAAAGATCTTTATGTGACTGGAAGATTTTTTGGGGCTGGGAATCTCGTACACTTGCCACATCGATCGGTCTGGGACCGGGCCTATCTTCGTGATGAACGCCTCACGGGCTGGCCACGTTAGCGTTTTCTAGAGCCAAGAGCTTTTTAGCTGAAGATAGCCCTCCATTCTTTGTGGTGAAACTCTGAGCAAGAGGCACGAAATGGCTCAGTCTGTGCTCCTTTCCCACGGTGTGACTCCAAATCTACGAACGTCTTGCTGTGGCAGCCGTTTCTCATCTCTGGGTGGAACTCAGCTGCAATTCATACCCCTACCACCCTCGAGTAACAGGAAATTGGTAAAGACGTTTGCGCTGTTCAACAAGTCATCTAGCAAGAAGGTTGCAGTTCCTTCTAGCAAGGTTTGTTCTCTATCGCTTATGTTTACAAAAAAACCTGCATTGTTATCCATTGGAATTTGCAGACAAAAACAACAGAGAAAGTAGAGGATGGGATCTTTGGAACGTCTGGTGGTATTGGTTTCACTAAACAGAACGAGTTGTTTGTTGGGCGAGTTGCTATGATCGGCTTTGCGGTACGACTTTTCCTTGAAGTGACCCGTTTAATTATGTATCAGGCTTCACTATTGGGAGAGGCTATCACCGGTAAGGGAGTTCTGGCGCAGTTTGATCTTGAGACGGGCATTCCTCTTTACGAGACTGAGCCCCTACTCCTCTTCTTCATCCTCTTCACACTCCTCGGTGCTATCGGTGCCCTTGGTGATAGAGGGAAGTTCGTAGACGACGTACCAGTGGGTCCTGTCATTTCTCCTGGCAAGGGCTTGAAGTCGACACTTGGATTGAAGGAAAGCGGTGAGTTGTATTAGGCTTGTGAGTGCATTCATATCGATTGCAATTACAGGGCCTACATTCGGCTTCACCAAGGCGAACGAGTTGTTCGTAGGGCGGCTTGCCCAGCTTGGAATTGCCTTCTCCATCATTGGTGAAATTGTGACTGGCAAGGGAGCCCTGGCGCAGCTAAACATCGAAACTGGCGTTCCCATCACAGAGATCGAGCCCATCATCCTGTTCAACGTCATCTTCTTCTTCTTCGCCGCCATCAACCCGGGAACTGGCAAGTTCATTGCGGACGAAGGAGATGAGTGATTTTCTTAAATTTTTTGAATGGCTCGCGCGCGTCGAATATTCGCAGAGCGCGCCGCCACAAAATACAATCGATATTAAGTTTGATATTCATACATCCCCCCTGGTCGCACCCCAGCCAACCTAGAGCGGCAGCAAAGGAGGGCGCGCGCGCGCCGAAGGAAGAGGTATGGACCTCAATGGCACTAGCCTAGAGCTGCGCCTAGTTAGCGAGCAGCAGCTTCCACCGGGAAAGAGGAGGAGGGAGGATGGCGAGGAGGATCCCGGTGTCTCTGAGTGGGGCAATCGGCCCCTCAGCGTTCTGGACCCAATGCTTTGGGACGTCATGGAGCAGGAGAAGTGTAGGCAATGGAAGGGAATTGAGCTCATTGCGTCGGAGAATTACACATCGCAGGCTGTGCTGGAAGCTTTGGGCAGTCACCTTACCAACAAGTACAGCGAGGGCTACCCGGGTGCCCGTTGCTACACTGGCAACGAGTACATTGACAAGATCGAGGCGCTTTGCTGCAGTCGAGCTCTTTTGGCGTTCCATCTGGATCCTCAGAAGTGGGGTGTGAACGTGCAACCATACTCTTGCACGTCTGCAAACTTCGCCGTTTTCACGGCGTTGCTCCAACCCAAGGACCGGATTATGGGCCTTGATGTGCTCTCGGGTGGCCATCCCAGCCATGGCTACATGACTTCGGGACGGAAGAAGATATCTGCCACCTCCATACACTTTGAAACGATGCCCTACAGCGTGGATCCACACACCGGCCTGGTGGACTTCGACAGCCTCGAAAAGCTCGTGGCTGCCTATCGTCCAGCGATACTCATATGTGGCGGCAGCGCCTACCCTAGGGAATGGAGGTACGACAACTTCCGCCACATTTCCGACAAGTACGGTTGCATTCTTATGTGCGACATGTCTCACATCAGCGGCCTCATTGCTGCACAGGTACTCACTCACCCGATGCCAATCTCATTCATGCCCTTGTGCTGCTTGCTTGCTGCAGGAATGTGCAAATCCCTTCAAGTACTGTGACATCGTTACCTCCACGACGCACAAGATCTTGAGAGGGCCTCGCGGGGGCATGGTTTTCTTCAGACGAGGGCCCAAGCCACGAAGAAATTGTGCTCCTGCTGCCAGTGACGACCTCTATGACTACGAGGAACGGATCAACTTCACCATCTTTCGATCCTTGCAGGGAGGCCCTCACAACAATCATGTGGCTGCCTTGGCTGTAGCCTTGAAGGAGGTGGCCACCAAGGACTACAAGCTTTATATCAAGCAAGTCATCCGGAATGGGAAGGCATTGGCAGATGCCTTGATCGAAAAGAAATTCCACATTGTTACTGGTGGAACTGATAATCACCTGCTGCTCTGGGACTTGCGTCCTCTAGGCATCACAGGTACTAAGGCGAACATTGAGAGCTTCATGTGGTAAACATAGTTTCTCGTGGCAGGGGCATGGTTTGAAAAGGTTACGGAGCTATGTCACATTACTGTGAACAAGTGTGCTGTCTTTGGGGACAGCTCTACTCCTGGCCCTGGGGGCATTCGCCTGGGTAAGCACTAATCAAGCTCTTTTGACGGTTGGTTATATCCATATCGTTCAGGTACGCCAGCCATGACATCCCGGGGATGCGTGGAGCATGACTTCTCCATGGTTGCAGATTTCCTTTCGAGGGCTGTCAAAATTGCACAGCTTTTACAGAAGGAACCCAAAGATCCCAAGTTACGGAATCTTCAACACAGCAAGGACATTCTAGAGCTCAGAAAGAGCGTTGAGGATTTTGCATCCACATTCGAGATGCCTGGGTTTGATTGGAGGGGTATGAAATATCACTAATTAAAGTATTCTTACAAATCAATATCTGCCCTGGCTGTGTTTGAGGTCATGCTTCAAGTTGAAGGGCAGTTATTGTAAACTT
>LDJE01042165.1:0-10028 GCA_001021135.1 Selaginella kraussiana
TCTCAACGTTAGATATTATCTATCTAATTCTTTTCAATTTGATATTGTACATGTAGAGCCATGTATTTCAGGCATATAAATCACACTTTCAAAGCGTATAATGTCACAAATCTTCGAATTTTTCCTTCAGCTGCTCAAAGCTTCCTTGAGCTCGCCACTTTCTTTCATCTCAAGAACAATGTCACAGCCGCCAACGAGTTCACCCTTGTGGTAGAGCTGAGGGTACGTCGGCCAATTCGAATAAGTCTTCAACCCCTGTCGAACATCCTCATCGCTAAGTATATCGAAACTCCCGAAAGAAATCCCTTCCTCTTTCAGAGCCGCGGACACCTTCCTGCTGAATCCACACTTCGGCTCCTCGGGCGTACCTTTCATGAAGAGAATCGTCTCGGACGAGCCGATCAGTTTCTTGAGCCGAGTGTTGATATCGGACTCCGCCTCGGCCTGTTTGACCCCCTTCTCGGCTAGAACTTCCTTGAGCTCACCATTGGAATGCATTTCGAGGACGATGTCGCAGCCGCCAATGAGTTCCCCATCGATGTAGAGCTGTGGAAAAGTCGGCCAATTCGCGAAGGCCTTCATCCCCTGACGAACACCTTCGTCCGTGAGGATGTCGAAAGACCCAAAAGCAACGCCTTCTTCCTCCAGAGCTGCGACCACCTTCTTGCTGAAACCGCACTTTGGTTCCGATGGTGAGCCCTTCATGAAGAGCATCACCGGGTTCGACTTCACCAGCATCTCCAGAGCCTCGTTATCGACCACTGGCTTCTTTGCAGGAACGACGGTATCACCATTACCATTACCGTCGGGTTTTGGGGCTTCTGCACTGAGCTTCGAGATTTTCCGGGACAATTCGGCGGCGTTGGCTCCCTCGACAGTGTCCACAACTTGGCCATCCTGCTCCATTGTTCTCACGACAATCAAGATTCAATATGTGGGAAATGGTTTACCTTCACGAAGATAAAGTAGGGGACGGCTACGACTTTGTACTTTTCGGATATGTCAGGATGCTCTTCAGCTTCCACCTACAAGGACAATAATTGAGTCTTCGAATATAAACACGTTAAATGCGTTTAATTAAAACGTATAACAGCATTCATAACCACTACGTATATAAATATTATTAACGTATTACAACTACTTATGCATGTATGATTTGCATGAAGTTCGAGAATACCTTGAAGAATCTGGCGCGAGGAGCCGTGTCTTTGCACAGCTGCTCAAAGACAGTGCTCATCTGATGGGACGCCTCGCACCATTCGGCGTGAAACTGGACCACGATGAGCGATTTCGCATCTTTCAGGACCTTCTCCAGCTGAGCGCCGCTGCGTACCTCTTCAACCATCGTTCTTTGCGGGAAGAACCCTAAAAAACAGAGGGTTGGCTTTATAGGGTGAATATCAGCATATTCTCTGGAAAAAAACAAAGGAATATTTCCTTACATTGTGGTCGGCCAAAGGAAAGAAACAGGGAGAGATGCGATTCACGAATCTGGTGCGCGCACAATGTCGCACGACTCGAGAAAGTGGAACATAGCATTTTCAAAATGGAAGCATTTCATATTCTAGTTTTTAGGGTTCATGAAATTTTACATTTTCTGCAGCCCTAATTTGCTCATTCGTTCATCACGGGCTTGTTCTCGCTCGCCTTCGGCCTCTGTTCCTTGGGCTTCTGGTCCTCGTTCTTCCTGGAAAAACGTAAACAAATAATGAGGGAAAATTCCGGGGAAAAATGCTGACAAATACTAAATCAGAGCACGAAAACGCACCTCTTATCAGCCGCGCCACCCTTCTGGCTGAGGAAGGACCTGAAGAGAGCAGAATTCACGTCGTAGATCATCGTCGCCGCGCTTTGGCAAAAACTAGGGCTAGGGTACAAATTTTAGGTCTTTTACCGCCCCGCAATTAAATAAACCATAGCATTTTAGGGTTTATCAAAGTTTTTTAGGGTTCTTGAGCAAGTCATGGCGAAGCACCATCCCGACTTGATCATGTGCCGCAAGCAGCCGGGGATTGCGATCGGGCGCCTCTGCGAGAAGTGCGACGGCAAGTGCGTCATCTGCGACTCGTATGTGCGCCCCTGCACGCTGGTGCGCGTCTGCGACGAGTGCAACTACGGCTCCTACCAGGGTAGGTGTGTAATCTGCGGGGGCGTTGGCATTTCGGATGCATACTATTGCAAGGAGTGCACGCAGCAGGAGAAGGATCGAGACGGGTGTCCCAAGATCGTGAACCTGGGAAGTGCTAAGACGGATCTGTTTTACGAGCGCAAGAAGTATGGCTTCAAGAAGAGATGACCACGGCCAGTAGTAGCGTGGTTCCGCACGGTACGTTTCACTGGTTCAAAGTTGATTTTTATTTATGTACCTTGTTTCGCGCAGATGAATGGAAGCTACTTTAAAACTAATTGCAACTTTATTGTCGGGCAATGGAAATTTAAACGTGTTAATTAATACAGACTGCAAGCTTGATAAAATACACGAGTGTTTTTTTTGTTTGTTTATTTCCTTGACGATGTTTATGAAAATGGACGGGGATATATAGAACGTGCCCGATCCAAGGTCGAACCTGATTCTCTTCTCCAAAAGCTTGTTGAGGTCTTTCCACCTAGAAATGAAGTTCACGTCCATAGGTCCTGGGACTTATATTTAATAGTAATAAATCAAATCCAACTACCTATTCCAGAAAATGCCCCAAATAAGTTGCTTTTCCTGAAGAACGGTTGCATTTCCCTGAAGAACCTGATGATTTATTCTTCGGGAAAAACATCCCATTTCACGCATTTTGCGATCCATAGTTCAGGGCTATTTTTGTTGATCCGTAGTTTCCTTAGCTAAGAGCTAAATCATTTTCACTAGCAAACGGGCTATTTGTGTTGTTTGCTACAACAAAGAAGCCTAGAACCTAGCAGCTAGAGCTGTGTTCTCAAGGAAGATAAACAAAAGCACCAGCAGGACGGACTTGAGTCACGCCATGATGATGTGAGATCTCCAAATGCCGTTCGCCAAGCAACTCCATTTGTACTTGTTCTCAACTGATAGATTCTAGGTCATTGAAAAGCTTCGTTTCTTCGGTTTCTTGTGCTGATGTGGATTTGTAACTTGTGATCCTGCATACACGAAGGAGATTGTGAGCCAAGAAAATAATACTTTTTGGTGTTGGGTTTCTACTTTGAATGGAGAAGCGAGTTTCATAGACAGGATCTGATGATGCTAATACCCTCTCAACAGGGCCAAACATGGCCTCAAAAACAGTCTTAGCTGCCTTCATGTGTTCCAGCTTTAGTATTTTGCCAGTCTTTCCCTGCATTAGACAACCGTGAAGCAAGTTTCAGACCCCCAAATCTTGCTTACCTCCTCGTGGATGATTTTTGCCAGCCTCTTCACAGTGGATGTATGAGCAGCCGACGGAATCTCCTTGGAAGCCGATACCAGCGCCAACAGGTCGGCTGCCACCTCTCCACTCAGCCACGCAGGTGCATCTTTGGGGAAGCCAGGTATGGAGTGCATGACAGACACCAACGTGTCATAGTCCTCAGGTGGCATATCCTTCCCGGCATCAAGCACAGCCGAAAAATTGGGCAAGTTCCAGTAGTGGTGATTTATCTCGGAACCCTCTTTGTAGGTGGCAAATGCGTAGTCAGCAGAATGAAGAATGAAGATTTCTTACAAACAATGGGAAAAATCAGTAACCTCAAGTGTACTTCGTCATCATCCTTGTTGGATTTTTTGAACTTCTTCCCATTCTGCTCCTCAGGTTTCTCCTTGAGTTTTCTGAGTTTCGCCTTCTGAACCTCGAGTCTGGCCTCAAATTCCTCCTCAAGTTTTTTGAACTCCTTCGCATGCTTGACTTTCTGGTCCTCGAGTTTGGCCTCAAACTTAACCTTCTGGTCCTTGAGTTTGGACTCAAATTTGACCTTCATGTCACTGATTTTGTGCCCGGCCACAATTTCGGCAATTTCGTCGTCTGCAAACAAAATAGAACAAATCCTTTTAAAATCAAAATAGTCGAATTATCACCGTCTAAATCATCAGCAGCTAGAGTTTCGGCAACCTTGTCAGGTGGGACGACCACGAAACTCAGCGACGTATCTTCCTCGAGCCATGTTCCCTATGTTCTCGTGAACGATCTGGTACATGAGGTTCTCCATGTTACAATTCCTAGCCCCCACCATCTAGATGAAAATTTGCAGGTAACCAACGCGAGTGGCAGAGATACATACCTTCTGAAATTCTGGCTAACCCTAAATCCGCTGAGCCCTAAAACCATATTATATATACAAAAATATTCTGGCACATTCTTTCCGAGCCCTAAAACCATATTATATATATATATATATAAGTCATTGGCTCTTTGAAATTTTAGGGTTCTTGAGCTACGATGATTCAATGCTTGTTCCTGCTCGCAGATTCGGGGTATGTTGGTATGAGTAATGAACATCGAATGATTTCTTCTACAGGGAGGTAATGCTGGAAAAACAATGGATGGGCAAGCGAGTCGATCGATCCATCTGCAAATGGTTCTGGGACTTCTCTCATTCTCCTTCAGCGGGTGACGTAGATGTAAGCTTGCCTTTGCTAAGTTTGTTCTTCAAGAAAAATGGCCGCACTTTTGTGGTTCAGGTGGCACCACCAGTGATCGCATCTCCAACACACTACTTACTTCATATCATTCGTGATGGCATCACCTTCTTGGCTTGCACAGCGACAGAAATGCCCCCTCTTCAAGGAATTGAGGTACGTATTTTATACGTATTAATAATGCGTTATTCGTTTTCGTAGTTTCTTTGCAGAATTGCCGATGTTTTAACGGACTATCTTGGAGGATTAAATGAGGATTTGATCAAAGACAATTTCGTGATTGTCTATCAGGTACATAACTACAGTTAATTAATCTCAAGTCCGTTTTAATTAAACCACTATTAAGCAGGTCTTGGACGAGATGATGGACAGTGGTTTTCCATTAACCACGGACCTCAACGTTCTCAAGGAGATCATTTTACCACCCAACATTGTAACCCGCGTGCTCAGCGTCGTCACGGGAACGTCCTCAAGCATGAGTACCACGGTACCAGCTGCCAACGTTTCGGATGCACCATGGAGGTCCTTGGGAGTGAAGCATTCCAAGAACGAGATCTACTTCGACCTTACCGAGGAGATGGACGCTGTGTTTAACCGGTAAGATTTTCCATGGTCTTCCAGTTTTATTTTCTTGGGGTTTTTCAGAGATGGTTTTGTAACCAAGTGCGAGGTCTATGGAGAGATCCAAGTAACGTCACGACTTTCAGGCATGCCCCGGTTGATAGTCACATTTGCGAACGCAGGCATCCTCAACGACGTTAGCTTCCACCAATGTGTACGCTACCGTGCATGGGAAGCTGATCGGATGGTAACGTTCGTGCCGCCCGATGGTTTCTTCAAGCTCATGAGCTACAGGTAACTCCTAAACCTTAACCCTAACGAAAACCTAACCCTAACCCTAAACCTAATAACTCAGGGTGAAGGCCTTGAAGAACCCGCCCATATACGTTCGTCCGCAGCTGAGCTCCTCGGAAGGGATCTGCCGAGTGAACGTAATGCTGGGGCTTCGTGGTGATCCGGGAAAGCCCATTGACTCCATCGTAGTTCAAGTTCCATGGCCTTCATCTGTGGCTTCGACGGATCTGACTGCCAATCACGGGACTGTTAGTTTCGCTTCCAAGGTTTGGACTATGGTTTCTTCTTTGATGATTCAAGTTGATGTCGATTTCAGACCACGACTTGGATAATCGGGAGGACCCCCAAGGACAAAACGCCCTGTTTAACTGGAACCCTGCAGCTACAGCCTGGGGTTAACACTTTGGACGATCACCCGACCTTCCTCATCGGGTTCAAGGTTCTCGGACTCGCTCTCTCGGGTCTCAAAGTCGATAAGTCGGACGTCAAGGACGTCGAGTACCTCCCTTACAAGGGCTTCCGAGCTGTGACTAGGGCAGCTAACTACGAGATACGGACGTAGCCATCACTTGAGGTATGGCTAGGGCTAGTCCTAGCGCATGAGTTTGAACATTGTTGAGTACTCACCACGGTAACCATAGTTCCAAACTGTGAAATACAAACGAAGTGAGTTGCACGCTTTCTCAAAATTGATTAGTGGTAGGACTAAGAACGTATGAAAGCCAGGAGCTTTCACCTTTACCTTGTGACTTGCCATCTATACGAAACTCAAATATTTGTTTTGCTATTGTGATTTCTGACTACTACTTAACCAACAGTTTATTGCAGCCATATGATGATAATAGCATTGCCTTGTACGAAACGATGCAAATGGGAAGCTATTAACCATCAACGTTGATTTCCAATTCAAAATGTTATCTCTATGAGCCTCCATTAGACACCTCTTATAGCAAGTTTAAGAGACGTGCGGTTATTGTCGATAACCTCTTTTGTGTACTCGGAGACCCTCTACAAACCCTAAACTTTCTACAAACCCTAGAACACGCCCTAAACCCTCCACAAAACGGTATTACAAACATGTCGATAGTTTCTTTAGGTTTTCTACACAAAACCAGGCAGAGAATGCCATGCATTTCTCAAAACTCAGAGAAGACTGCATACTGAATTAGTTCCTAAGTTTTCAAAATGTAAACAATAGAATTGTTCCAAAAAACATACCAGCAGATAAATTAATTCAAGCAATAAAAGTTTGAACTCTGACGCGGAAAACCACCGACGCCATCGCACTGGTCTTATAGTATGCTATGGTATTATAATATGTCCTGTCCTCAAAATTTTAATTTTAATGTCTCGTTCATCACGACTTTTTCATATAGATATCACCGAGCTGATATCTATACTCAACTCAACTTGCTCATATAGACATGAGGCCAACTTGCCCAAATTAAATTGCAATATCTGTCCATGTCACGATAAATAATCTAGTCCCGTGTTGTGATTATTTGATCCTCAAAAAAGTCAGTCAGATGAAGTGGGTGATATCATCTACCCTTCAAATCAAAAGTCTAGCTATTTAGCTTAATCCCAAGTATAATTAGTCCTAGGATTCAGTCGGAAAATACTGTAGAAGGTATAAAGCACTAAAGTAGTAGAGTACCACCACATCCACAACTATACAAAGGTACCAAAAGCCCAAAAGGATGCTAAAGTGGCCACACCACGGCTGCTTTAGTTGCTTCCCCAAAACGTCCTGAAACCAAAAAGCATAAGACTCTAAGTTGGCTGAGCAAAAAAAATGCGTACTTTTCCGGAGGCGTAACGCTCGGAGCGGCGGCACCGCCGCCGCCGCCGTCGCCGCTGGTGGTGACGTTCTTGTCCCGTTTGGACTCCATGAGCTCATTGAGCAGAAACTGCAAGAGCTTATCCTGAAGCGACTTGACATCGACCTTATCATTGAGTTCCTTGAGGTTTAGGGTCTGAAGAAGGTCCGAAACCATGAAAGGTCTAGACGATCCGTGAACGATCACCGGAGTGCTCATCTGCTGCTGCTCCTCCATCTGCTGCTGTTGCTGCTGTGGTTTTATGAACTGCTGCTGCTTGAGGATGGTGCGAGCATTGTTCTTCTTGCGGGATTTCATGCCTTTGCTAACCGAGTAGAAGTCTTTCGGCTCGAGCAACAGCTCGGGGTCCTTGTCGATGAAGTTAAGCTTAGCCTTCTTGCCTTTGATCTTGCGAGCTGCAGCGTCGTAGGCCAAAGCAGCCTTCTCGGCCGTCTCAAACGAGCCGAGCCAGAGCCGAACTCCCTGCTGAGGATCACGTATCTCCGCAGCCCACTTTCCGGACGGCCGCTGCCGGACTCCACGATAGTGCTTCTTCACCTCGGACTTCACCTCGGACTGTACCACCACAAGTGGTTTCTCTGTATAACCCAAACTACGTAAGGAAAAATCTCAGAAAAACGTAACGAAATACTAACCCGAGGTGACAACCTTCATCTCGGGCTCCTCATACCCGCCAGTCATCTCGGCCACAACCTCGGACGTATCCATGAGCTTCGTTTCCACGTCCATAAGCAACCCATTCGCCGCATTCCCCACCTCAGAGTCCGAAAACGGCGAGTCGACTTTGTAGTCGGACGACTCGGACTGCAACTCGGGCACCTCGGACTGCTTCTCTTCCTGCTGCTCACCCATCAGGGATGCCTCCCAAGCCGACCATGATTCGAAGATATCGTCCGACATGCAGTCATCTTTGAGAACGGACTCCAAGTCGGCAGCGGGGATCTCCGAGTCGGAGTACTCCCACTCACGAAACTTGTCCGAGATCCAGTCGGACTGAGCACCACCATAGCCACCCGAGCCCCGAACTCCACCGTAGGCGGCGGGATACGGCGAGTAGCTGAAGTTGATAGAAGTGATACCATGGCACATCTTCGCTGGTGGTAGTTGTTGATAGTTTCAAGATCCTACCAAGAAATACACCGGGATCTCACAAAGAGGGTAACCACGAAACCTACGCACGAACCTGAAACCTGAGATGAACGCCGACACATTGAAAGCTCCGTCCTGGACCTGGTGGTGGTAGTACCACTGGAAAAGTGAGGGTTTTTTGGTGGTCACCACCGACAAGAATGTTACTATCTCCACACGCGGGAGGCAAGAAATATGAAGATTGGCAGATCACTCACAGCGGATGTGGGGCATAGATGAATCTGAAACAGAAACCATGCACACTACTGTAGTCAGAGGGTGACGTGTCCAGGGTATTGTATAATGTACGTGGTGCCCTACGTCTTTGTATACTCATAGATAAGCATGGGCTACCCCTCAGCACTGGCGACAAGTTGGAAAACGACATGTTTCGGAAATGTGCAGAATATGGGCCGAGTTTTTGGGCCACTTGGCTGAAAACCCTCAAGAAGGTACGGAAATGTTACGAACTTGGTACGAACTTATACGAGCATATACGAACTATCTACGAGCTTCTTTGTAATGGGGATTTGAGGGTCACACATCGCGAGCCCTGAAAGGAGCCTGCGAAGTTTCACAATTCCAAGGCATGCATTCTGCGTGTGCTCTGTTCTTCCCACCTGGATTGACCAACATGTTACGTTTGTCAGTGGTATACCGTACCGTATATTCGAAACCTCAATGCATCTTGCGAAAGAAGACCATAGGTTCTATACGATCAATGTGTACCATACGATGAAAAGTGAGTAGCAAAGTTGCTCTCAAAGATGCATATAGACCTAGGACTTCTTCCAAAAGAGAATACCATGAAAATGGGGTTCTATACATGTACGATCAATGTTTGTGATATATGAATAATACAATCAATGTACATGAATAATGATTGCAAACATGCATGTATATGGTCATGCACATAGGCGTATCTCCTCATATACTATAGGAAGATGCATCCGAGGAACAGCAAGTGGTAAACCATTAAGCAAGCTGGTCGAGAAAACTATACTAAATCGGGTATAGAAAAATATGAAGCTGCAGAGAGTTTGGTGACTTACTCCTTGATTTCCGTGGCGATGCGTGACTGCGTGTTCAACAGCCACAATCTCTTGACAATGAATATTAGGTCTTTGCCGTGGTAAACCCCTTTGCAAGTTAGAATATTATAGCTCTCAAAATCTATGGACGTATCCAGTCTCTTAACCTAAGAGACATTTTCCCCGCAAAGACATGACTGCCGGCAAAAGAGTCTTGGTTGAAAGTTCCTAAGTTCCAGATATGAGAAAGGTGCAAAGTTCGAAATGTCTTAACAAAGCGATGCACCATTGCCAATTGGGTACGTACTCTAGAAGGCTCAGCGATGCACCATTGGCATCATCAGGGTACGTACTCTAGAAGGCTCATTAATCAGCATAACTACATGCTTACATGTCATTCCACTGCCGCCAAGTTTCTAGATATTTGGAATCACCGCCATCCGGGTGAGATGAACCTTAACAAGGTGACAATGGTTGTTAGTTGCAACGCAACTTCCTTACCACGCAATGTTCAACACGTCAAAGCTAATGCTCGTGATGTGTGAGGGGAAATTTTGATTGCTGGATTTTTGTGTACAAGTTCATATCAGGTAC
>LDJE01042187.1:0-12769 GCA_001021135.1 Selaginella kraussiana
TACCTTCAACGTGAGGGCAACAAGATGTTATGCAATCTAATGTTCACAACTAGGCTACCACCCGTTCACACATATATATGAATTATTATGTTCAGCATTTGGGCCATCGTGCTCAAATGTAGACAATGTTGCGTGACATGAAAAAGTCGTAGCAAACCTCGCTTGCTTGTTCAATGCTCTCTTAGAGAAGGTTGCTTGAAGCATTGTGTCAACTCTTACACTGTTCGGGGCTATGCATATCTTCAGCTCAATGATGACAATGACAATTTAGGTGCGGTGTCAGCCGGGCACGCAAGCACTTTTATACTCTATGGTTATTGTTATACGGTTTCATTGAAACTTAGACGCAGGTGGCAAGATGATCGTAAGCACTTTCATACGCTATGGTTATTGTTCATTGAAACTTTAGACGCGGCTGTCCTTGTCGCATCTTCTTAATCCACGTCACAGGCCTCTTTTAATATCATCAATGCATCGGCTTAATGACTGCTTAAGCTTATTATCTTCCGCAAGCTCTTCCAATTACACGTTAAAATATGGAACAATCGGATGCGCGGTGGCCTGATTTTCCACACTTGTAGCACGTTCCTCCAAAGTTTCCTCCAAAGTTCCTAAAAGAACAAAGCGACTCGTCAAGTTCTCAATACAAAATAGGACTGCGGTAGCTACCTGTCATTTCCACCTGAAAACGACCTTTCATTGGATCCACCATATGACCTCTCACCATATGACCTCTCGCCATATGAAGAGCTTCTTCCCCCAAATCTGCCGCCGCCGCCGCCGCCCCTGCCGTCTCTTGAAAACCGCCCTCCGCTTGAACTTCGGTCGCCGAATCTGTTGCCAAACGTCGAAGGCGACCTTCCAAAACTTGGCCGTCCATTGTCGAAACGACCGTATGATGATCGGCCCCGTCCCATCATCGAATCATATGTTTCCTGCAACTTCGGAAGCTGAAACCAAACAAATATCAGCCACCACGAACGTAAATATCACACACGACTCACTTCTCTTATGGCTTCAATCGTATCGTCTTGAGGCGGCGTCTTCGTCAGCAGGTCCTTCGCCATATCCTCAGGCAAGTCAAATACCGCACCTTCGCCCTATGTACAAACAATATCAGTATACCTAAAACCCTAACCCTAACCCTAACCCTAATCCCGAAACCCTAAACCCTCACCTTGTGATCGTCGATAAGATGAACCTTCCCCATGTTATCTGCAGCTTTCTGTGATAGACTAGCAACAACTCCGACGACTTGACGGACAGCGAGCGGTGCATTGAGGCCAGAACGAACGCTAACGTATTTCAAAGTCATCCATCCCTGGAATCGCCAACTTCAGCAATGCATCGGGAAATCGCACACTTACCGTCTCGTGGGTAATCAGCGATCGACTAGCAGGAGGTTGGCTAAACCCACTCATATGAGCAATGGCGGCTGCAAAAGCACTCGGACCAAACTCCTCGAGCAACTTTTCGGCCGTGGGTAGAAATACGTCCTTGAGCTGCGGATGTACGTTCTTGATCACCTCTACAGCTTGGGTCGACGAAGATTGAAGCACCTCCTCGGCATGGGGCGGACTCTTGTACTCAAACTTGCTTCCAACGTCATTCTCAATCTGTCTCAAGGTCCTCCTGTCATTTAGGTCGTAGAGAACGAGAGCATTGCCCGCTTTCCCAGCACGACCCGTTCGACCGGACCTGTGAACGAACGTCTCAGAATCCCTGGGCAAGTCGTAATGTATCACCTGATCCAAAGAAGCAAATAAATAAATACTTAAAGAGGAAAAACAAAGGTGAAATACTTACGAGGTCTACGTTGTCGATGTCCAAACCACGGGCAGCAACGTCGGTAGCAACTAGGATGGAAAACTTGCCCTCACGGAATGCGGCCAACGTTTTCTCACGCTGGAACTGTGCAATGTCTCCGTGCAAGGCTTCGCAGCCTAATGTCCTGTTCATCGCCAGAGAAACCTCCTCGGCGTCACGCTTCGTTTGCGTAAAAACAATGGCCTTACCTCCTTTCGCATACACCTGAGAAACACCCAGTCAAATATATATTGTTTTGGGTTTAAGGTTTAGTCAGTCGGGTTTAGGGTTTTGGTTTACTTACTGTAATCACATCGCTTAAAATCGTGCGCTTCCCATTCCGGGAGCTCTGAACTGCAAACAACTTGATGCCCTCAGCAAGCTTTTCATCCTGATCTCCAACCTACAAAATCAACCGTTTACCATGTTAGTACTACCATCGCAACCACGTAACCATCACGTACCAGATCAATGGTAACCGCATTCCTCAAAAACTTCCTCGAGAGCTTCTGGACCCAGCTCGGCATGGTAGCGGAAAAGAGCATGTTTTGCCTCTTTGCGGGAAGTTGCTCCATGATCCTCTCGACGTCTTCTTCGAAGCCAACAGCGAGCATCTGATCAGCTTCATCGAGCACCATGTATTGAACCTCGCTGAGGTTCAACGATCCCTGCTCCATCAGGTCGATGATCCGGCCGGGAGTCCCCACGGCGATGTCAACTCCGCTTGCGAGCGCCCGCTTCTGAGACATTATGGATACACCACCGTATACGCATACGGTTGCTAGATCCCTCCCAGACTCCATGAACTCCTTCTCGACTTGTTTCGCAAGTTCTCGTGTGGGTGCGAGAACCAGAGCTGCCGGACGTCGGGATACACGTCTGAAATATGAAACCAAAATTATTAACTACGAAATCTAAAACCATTAAATGAAATGAATATTGCGAGTACTAATGCATGTCATGAAAGCTGCATATGTATTGAATACATACCATAGAAGCAATAATGTAAGAATGTCCACGTCTGACAGATTAACTGACATAAATATATAAATATTAATGCTAATATAACATGCAAACACGTAATAATATAGGAATATCCATATACGATTAGACCATAACATGTACCGAGTACATCGTATAAATACCTTGCAAGCTTGTTTCTATCACGGTATATACGGTCCATGATTGGTATACCAAACGCCAGCGTCTTGCCAGTCCCCGTCTTTGCTCTGGCAATGAGGTCCTGCCCCTTCATGCATGGTTCAAACACCGCTCTCTGAAGGACGTTACCACACAACGTTACCACGTAATGCTCTGGAGCAACCCGGTTGTCATACCTGAATGGGGAACAAGCTAGTTATTCCTCTATCTGCGAGGCACCGGACGATCTCGGGAGCAACTCCCAGATTCGCGATTTCAAGCTCAGAGTTGCTGCTGGGTGGGATGCCGACTTCTTCGTCTACGTAGAGTACCTTCCCATCCTCCTCTTCCACCTCGCTGATGTCCTCGGATACGGACTCGGACTCGTCCAGCCAAACGCTGTTGTTGCTCCGGCGCCGACCTGAGACGGAGGCGTAGTCCGAGGTGACAGCTCGTGTTCTGAGCAACATTGGCCTGAGCTCATCCTGGCTCTCCCAAAGCAGCCTTCTCGCGGAAAATGCAGGGCCGCTGCCGACGCTGCTGTTGCTGCTGATGATGCTCGAAGGCTGTGCATTGCTCGGCTTCGCAGCTACGAGCGGAGAGCAAGGATCGACGTGAAGGAACAGGGCGCACGTCCTCAACGCCATTTTGCACAAACCCTAAACCCTAGGAGATAACGTGAACCAGGTTCAGCTACTCCCACGTCAGCTGCTCGAAAAAATCCCGGCAGATTGCAGGCCGCACGATTTCCCCATCAGCTGCATTTCCTCCCCTCATGCCGCATTGCTTCCCCCTTAGGGCTGAGTTATTAGTGATGAACACTTGATAGAATAATTTGAATAAATATTGTAATTAATACGTTAATTAATCAGCTTGTAGATCGTTTTGACCGGTGTACCAACCAGTATACTAATTCCCTTTGCAGTAGTACAATCAGTCCCCACGATGGGATGGGGGATGTGTGGCATTATGATCCTCTCGGCAGCTGGATAAATTCCAAAAGTGAAAACTGCATGCATTAAAGAACATGTTAAATGAACCGAATCAGCTGCTATAAGTAAGCCTAGCTATTCATAAAGAGTTTCAGAAGTACCCATCAACCTTCGTTTTGAAAATTTGATGCAAAATTGCAAATGCTGTGTGAATATTTTCTCTAGTCAACGAAATAAGATATATCCCGGGGCTACATTTTCGAAAAAGGTCGCAACCCTGTCCGAAATCGTCCAAGTTACAAAGAGTAGATTGAAGAATCGATCACACAAGAAATGCCTAAGCCCCTCCGTCAAACTTTCAAGAAGAGATGAGAGTAGGAGAATTAATATAATAGATAGATGGATTTAACTTCGAGGCCCTACCTTCCAGGGTTTAAGAGGAATGCTTTAAGAGGACGATGAATTGGAAAATGAATCGCATATTCAAAAACATATCAAGCCCCATCGGAAGCTCTCCCAGAGGACAGCTTTAATCGTACTTTTCCATACACGGAAGTAGGGTTGTCTTACGTAAGTCGCAATGGCCTTTCGTCTCCCAATAACACTCTTTGCACTCGTCATTTTGCTGCTTTTCCACCTGTATTGGACGACCATCATCGCTCCATGCCATATCTTACACAGTTCCAGTTCCTCTAACTGTCAGTGCCTCACTTCACAGCAGGGCTTCATTGGGTACGTCATGTTTAAAAATTTGTTCTTTTCGTGGTGTAAGGCTTCATTTGCTTGCAGGTATGATAGTTTCAGCAAGGGTGCACCGATTCGCCAGCATAAAGGGTAAGTTGATTTTACGCAAATGATTATCTTTTATCTTTTCCGCACATTTTAGCTGTGGGATCAACGGAGAAAGAAAGAGAGAGCACCCCTCAAAAGAGGGATTAGTTGCTGTGGGTAACAGCACGTTAGCCAGGAATGATGCCTATAGAACAAAAGTCAACAACCATGTCCCAGTGGTTGCTTGTGCTTCCATTTCTGTCCAGCCTGCCCAAACCCCATGGCCGTGCCCAACGAACCGGATGCAAGAGTGCCAATGGGGTTGCTGGATGGCCGTGAGTGTATTTATTGTTGCTTTGTTTGTGGGCATTCTAGTTCTGGTGTGGTGCTTGCTGGAGGAAAGTACAATTGGCACAATTCCTGATCAGGTCGGTGAATCGCTTGTTTAAGTCTACAGGGGATTTTATAGAGTCCCACTTCCGTTAACAAATGAGCGACGACATAGATACATACCACATAATGACGTTCAAACAAAAATATATATAGCAAGAATTGTATTCAATATTCGGCAGAGTCTGCTTCAAAGAAAATAATCCTCCTTAGCTCTAGGTATAGGCGCATGAATCCATCCACATTGAATGTTGCAGTTAAAATTAAAAGCCGTTTTAGAGAGGTAATCACTCACTGAAATAATGCACTAGTTTACACTTTCGAATGGCGACTTCGTTAAAATTGCAGTTTGCAGAGCACGTGGCTTTTAATCACATGGTCGTCTCAGACGGTAATTCTTCTTAAGTAAGCAACTTTTGATGATTAGAGGAAACTACTACTTCTATAGGTGCTCTAATTCTTCCGAAGTAGTATCGATTGAGGCTCTAACGCCTAGACACACGGACAGTAAGTATTTCAATTTCAATTAGACAAAATAGAAATCAAATTCTTAAAGAAGGAACTGTCAAGTAAAATGTGACCACAAAATATTGGTAGGTCTTTAGCTGCACTATCTTGAGTATTGGATCTCGAAAGGAGCTATATGAACTACTATGAACATCGGGTTTGTAACTCGAGGGTCGTGAATATACGATAATTCATTTATTTATGTGTGGGAATAAAAATACAGCTTCGTGATAAGATGTCCTTCAACAGCAATTAAAATGGGCCAGGGCCCTTGAAATCAATAAAACAAGTAAACACAAGTAAACAAGGGATGAGGAATGGACTTCCTCATCCAACTTTGAGGATGGATAAGTAAGCCTTGTTCCACCCAAAGATTTTCGAGATCCGTCTCCTTCTCGACATTGGAAAGGCCAAAACAAAGCCCCCCGAACTGCAGCAAAACAGCAAAAAAACGAATGATTTTCAGAAGTAAAAAAAAAAGAAACAAACTAGTGGACTTGCGGGCTTTCGAGCAAGCGGTCTTGCAAAAGTTCGGTATATGAATTTTGCTATTTTCATGTAAGCAGTTTTTATGTTTGTTACAAGCGATTTTTATTCGCTCATTGACTATCACAGCATGCACTCGCTGCTGAGCTCTCCAGCCACAAGTACCTTGATAGATTGTGTCCTGTATTTTTATGTTACACCGAACTAATGGTCTCTCTTGGCATATGCAGGTTTACAAGTGAATCCCTACATAGAGGATTTTCTTAACCATAGCAGTAGTAAACGCTAATTTGTGGTACTAAATGAGCTTATATCGTACCAGCAGGCTCTGGGCACTAGGTCAATAACGGCGTGTTCTCATTGCTGGTTACCAGTTTCTGAGCTGGAATTTAATAGGCGGTCATTTTGGCTGAAGTAAATCAAAATTTCAAATGTCATGTGCTAGCTAATCTACATTGCACATCAACTAGCGTAGCCTGCATTGCCTTATACGCTTCCGCATCCTGAAATTCTTCAGCCTGTAAAAAACAAATCCATTAGCCAAAAAGACCAGTTTTTTTGTTTTACAAATCCGACCTGCTTTAAGGTGGTTCTAAGTTGCAATTGAGCAGAAGATAGCTCACGCTTTCCACCAATTTCCAGGTAGAACTTGCACAGTTGCACTGTAGCCGCTGCTACTTTCTGAAAGCGGCTCCTGTCATTCCTCCAGTTTAATCCCTGCGAAAAATTCGATTTTTTGTTAAGAAAATTAAGAGAAACCCCACCTGAAAAGCACGGACTTGCTTCAAAAGAGCCTCAGCGCACATCGAGTCTTCTCCTAAATGCTTGTGCCACCGCGCTTTAAGTCCCCAAATCTCTCCTCCAAAGTTCCCACTCAACGCAACCTGAAATACATGGTAAGCCGTGCTGTACCATGGTAACCGTACGTAGTTCACCTTGGATAGCAGCTTGCCAAGCAGCCCAGTGAAGTTTTCCGTATCACGAAGCGAGAGCGGTGCCGTTTGCTCTTGCGAATCGTTTTCCGTCCTTTCTTCAAGCACTTCAACCAGTCTTGTAAGAAGGACCATGTTCATATGCTTTTGCGTCAAATCGAAAGCTTGCCCCAAGGCCATTACAGCCTAGAAACGATAAAAATCACAAATAAAGCCCAACAAATTTGAGAAACACATGAGAATACCTGAGTGTATTTTCCAAGTTCAAACGATACTTGCGCGAAATTTTCCCAAGTTTCCCAGGAACCCCGTCTGCAGATCAAGAGCATGAATATTACATACTTTTGTATATGAAAGACGTACTTGAACTTTAAAGCTTCCTGGAATGCCGTACTCGCTTCCTTGTACCTTTTCCTGCGCATATTTCTGCATCCATTACAACCATTAGGGCAGATGAACGAGAGATATACTGCAAACTTACAATGCGGCGACATTGTTCCAGGCTTCACCATTTTCTGGATCAAGCTGCACTGTCCTTACCCATGCATCCACAGCTTTGTCGGTGTCGTTACACTATAAAAACACAGTTTTGAATACTCTAAACCCAAAACCTAAACCCTAACCCTAAACTTTAAGCATCGACATGCTCAAGATATACCTTCATTGCCGCAAAACCCAGCGAAAACCATCCGTCCGAGTAAAATGCGTTCAGAGCAAGCGCTAACTCCCTGAAAAACAAATGATGTTCACGAAGAGCTTTTAAAATGGATGGTTATACCAATGCGCAGCCGCCTTCGTGTAGTCTTTCCTGGTAAGCGCAGATCTTGCTAGACAACGCTGCAAAAATGACATTAGCGTGTTTCACAATACTCTAGTAGCCCTGTCATTCCTTCGTTCAAAACACGTAACAACATAACCCTAAACCTAAACGTAAGAAAACCTACAAACGTAATTACAGAACCCTAAACCCTGATGAGTGGAAAGAATTAAAGTACCTGAGCCGGCGCAAATCTGTGCTTTGAAACTTCCCACGACTTTTCGAAACATTCATCGTCGTCAAGAACATTTCCCAGCGAACACCTGCAATCGAGAAAATGAAAACCGCTAGTTTTGAAAACAAGTTTTTTTTTAAGCAAGCTTACCAGAGCCTTGGATCGTTTGGAGTGATTTTAACCCGCTCCCGAATCAGACTCGTTGCTATTGCCTTGTCCCCAAGCAAGCTGAGAATTGCATGTATTTTACAAGATTTCATTACTGCAAACGTCTTACGTACCAATGGCAATCGATCAGGCTCTGCCACAGTTCCAATTCTTCAAACAGTTTCAATGCTTCACCAACAATACCAAATCCAACAAGAAAATTTGCATAGTCTCTGAAACGTCGCACCGGAAATTCTAGGAAAACTCAAGACATAAATACGTACTTCAGTAGTGCTTGAGAGCAAGGGAATGCTACAGAAAAGAAGCCTCGCATCCTCTCTGCAGGAGGGCAATTTCCACTTCGAAAATCTGAAACCTTAAGAGCAGCGAAGTTCAGGGTTTAGGGTTTCCCTAAACTCAGAACTTACAAGAGTTTCCATGGTAAGAAATGCACGCTCGCGTGTGCGAGGACGGGACTTTTCCCAATCAACTCTAAATAATCGGCACGAAGCTTTGACCTAAACATTGAAAGCTCAGAAAATTACAGAGTAAAAAAATACACAAGTACCATATACGCAGACATTGTTTGAGCGTCCACAGCCTCAATGAAAGGCGCCATTTTGTGACCTGTGCAAAACAAGCGGTAGTCCATAATTTAAAAAATCCAAAATTTACTTCGTATTTCATCATTTCCCTCCGATTTCTTGATGTCCAGCAGACGTGCTAGGATGACGGCTTGCTGTGTCGAGCTTATCACTTTCTGGTGCAGAAACTCGCTGGTGTTGCCCTCGAGTCTTGGAGCTCGCAAGACATCAGTTTCATCCTCGGGCACCATTTCCCCACTTGTTGCATCCAGCAGGCCCGACTCGTCCTTGAGAACAAGCTGCGCACATGACTCGACCTGCCCGAAAAAATGACGGCAAACATACATCGAAACAAAATCCTAAACCTAATCCTAGCCCTAAAACACGAACCCTACCTGGAATTGCCTTCTGTACCCGAGAACTCCATCAACGGAGTACTTCAACCCCGAGAAGCTTTCTGCGAGCTCCAAGTACGGTCTGCACAACACATTCCAGAGGTTCCGACTTCGTATAGCTACGAATTCTCGTACCTCCCGTCGTCTCCGTGGCTGTAGTAGTACTCCATGAGGGCTGCTTCGATGTACGCCGATGCAGCAATGAGGTCCTCCTCACCACGAGCCAGTGACGAGTTCCACCAGCTGCTTATACCCATCGTAGCACCGAACATCCGAAGCACGTCCAGGTAGCCGGCCTTGAGGGATTTCATCAGCGTGGGTGACCTCTCGGACAGTACTCGCTGCTGTGCCATGAGCGCACGGGAGATCCACCATGCCCTAGTTTGAGGACCACGCCGTTCCTCGAGGTCTCCAAGCAAAGCCTTTGCAAGCAGAAGATACTGCATGAAGAATCGGCGTTGCAAATTTAAAGCTGAAAAACGCATAATTTTACCTGAGGAGCAAGACACTTGCCAATGACGTCGCAGCCATCTATCATGAGCTCTCCTCGTGCCCATGTATCCCAGGTTTCACCAAGACCTACGGGACAATCCGGGAACTTGGTTTCAGGACTGTGAAACACAAACATAACGTATAAAATTTATAAAACATATAACAATGAAGCACGTACCCTGTGAAGTTGGACTGAAGGAATATGAAGAGCGATGCAACTCCAGCAGCAAGGCCCAGCGTCTGCAACTCTTCACTTACAGAAAAATAAGCCTTTGAATTCCTCGCAATATCTTCAAAAACCGTGCTTTCAGCATGGCCCGTGTTCTGCAATGCTGTCTTCACTTCTTCTAGAGCAAGTACCTCAGCGTAGCCTCCTTGCTCGATAAGCCGAACTGCTCTTGCAAGCGTCGTGGCGTCTCCATCGCCGGCGGGAGCACTTGTAGCAAGGGAGCATCTCAGAAGACGCAGCTCCCACTCTGCCATTTTAGGGTTCATAGATATTAGGGCTAATAGTAATTAAATTTTTCACCGTTCTTACATATTTCTATAATAGATCAACTCCTACATTTCATTAGGGCTCTACAAGTTTTAGGGTTCTTGATGGGCGGCGCGCGTAAGAAGAAGAAGCAGCCGGCTGCTGCGAAGAAAACCGTCGCTTCTACGTCGGTATCGGCTCCGGACCTCGAAGTCGCCGACTTTTTCTGGGACAAGTTTGAGCTGCCGTCGTTCGACCAGAATGGAGAGACGGGCTTCACCGAATGGGTCTCCAAGCTGGAGACTTTCTTCGAGTTCACGGGTAAGCCCGATCCACAAAAGATAGTGTACGCGGCAAATCTGCTCACCGGGGGCGCCCATGCAAAGTGGAGGTCGCTAATGTCCCAGGTTTCAGCCGGGAAGGAACGCCCGGTGAAGACGTGGGAGGAGTTCAAGACCCACATTGGTCGCCTGACGGAGGGTAATTCCAAGAACGACGTCGTAGAGGCAGATTGGGTGGTCCGGCAGGGTAGTTCAGGCGTGAGCAACTACACCCGGAAGTTCTTCGGCTCACGGAAGTTGGGACGCTACGTTGCTGGGCTCAACCCTAAGGTTGCGGAGTATGTCACCACCCGCAACCCTAAGGACTTCCAGGAAGCTGCGAGCCTGGCATATGAATGGGAGCTTAACCATGGTAAGCCCGAGGTCGAGGAGTCGGATGACAGTGGCGTGCCGGAAGAGGACGGGGAGTGCAGCAGCAGCGCTGGCGAGAGGTGGATCAAAGGCAAGGTGAATGGTGTTGCAGTAACTTGTACTCTCAACAGTGCCTCCGATTGCTTGGTTTCCGATCGGCTTGTCAAGCTTCTCGGGTTGCCGATCAAGAACAAGATTGCTCGAGACGTTCGGTTGATGCTTCGCGATGAGTTCTCGGTGGTTACCGATTTCATCATAGCGGACCTTCCCCGGCACGACATGGTTCTCGGGCTGGCTTTCTTCTCCAAATTCGATCGGATTGGTTTCCATGCTGACCATGTTACGGTGAACGAGCACAAGTTAGAGCTCCATCACGGTCAGAGACTCCAGCTGAAGTGTGTAGATCTTAGTGCCTCAAGTTTAAAGTTAGGTAATCTTTTGCATACATTTTATAAAGTTTTATTAGCTTCGACAATGGTAGCAAACTTGGAAAACTACGCGTACAACTAATGAATGATAGAACTTGCAAAGAAGGCTAGAATTTGTCCAAGTTACGTTAAACTATAAATTCAAATTCAAATTCAAATAAAACTATAGAACTTGCAAAAAACGGCTAGAATTTGTATAAGTTACGTTAAACTATAAATTCAAATTCAAATAAACTATAAATTCAAATAAACTTAAGAGTATCACAATGTCAAAGGAAATTGAAAGCCCTTCCTAGACAACAAACTCTTCCATCAACTTGGATGCTTGAATTTCCTTGATTTTTCCACCATGTCAGCCATAGAAGTGGTGAAACCAAAGCCAGCATTTGAAGTGGTACATGAGAAGGGCACGCCTGTCTGCCGTTGGTTTCCATAAGCCTGGGATGCTCCAAACAGACCACCTCCAAACTCTCTCTCGCTTTTCTTCTTCTCGATAAGCGAATCGAGCTCGGTTGCAGAAACCATTGATGACTGTGCTATAAGTCACCACGTCCGGATCACAACCAAGTGCCACCATCTTCTTCAGTATACCCAGTGCTTTTCTCAGCTTCCCAGTCTTACAAAACCCGTTAACGATGGTGTTAAACACAGCAGCATCCGGCCGGAACTTCCTTTCCAGCATCTTATCAAAGATAATCTCACCATCCTTAAACCTCCTCTCCTTATATATCAACGTACTATACGTGAAGCCATCCGGTTCCACCAGGTCGTGAGGCAGCACGGTGAACATATAACTCGCCTTCACCACACTGCGATCACCCTGTCGAGACATTCGAATATCCTCGCTGGCAGTCATCCTCTGGAAAAGAAAAATGGCCCAGTCGAGACGATCATTATCGCAGAGACCCTTAATCAACGTGTTATACGTAACCAAATCCGGTTAACACCTACTAACCATGAGTCCAAACCTCCTCATGGCACGTCCCGGCAAACCCCGGTCACACAGCACCTTGAACAGAACATTGTAAGTGTTAACATCGGGCCAAATACCTTCACGTTTCATAGCGTTGAAAAGGTGCACCGGCGTTTGCCTGTCGAAGTCCCGACTCGAACCCACGCCCTTGATGACGACCGTATACGTGACCGTAGAGGTCCTGCAGTTTGTCCGTAGCTCCTCGTAGAAGAAATCCATGGCCCTGTGGATATTCCCGGCCCTGACGAGTCTGTGCAACATGCACGTGTACGTATATACGGTGTGGTAGAAGGGTGCCTGCCTTGATGCCCACTTGAAGAAGTCGTAGGCAGCTTCGAGGCCGAGAAAGTTGCACCTGGAAAGTACGAATGCCACCAACCTCGATCCGATTCGGCCCTTGAATCGCGACATCGCCTCCTCCACGCTGGCGCCTCGCCGTGCCGCCTCCTCAAGCGCCCTCACAACCGCCCTCTCGTCCAGGAGCTTGGCGCCATCGCCCCGCGCAGCGCTTCGGAATCGAGCGCGCGAAATGCGTCTAAACATAAAACCCCTAAACCCTATGCCCTAAAATTCAAATCGAAACGGTAGCATTATCTCATAAAATAAATTCCTGTTTTTTTTATTTTT
>LDJE01042247.1:0-10401 GCA_001021135.1 Selaginella kraussiana
GAAGCGCCGCCCCTTACCCCATGATCATGAGTCATGACCCGGGGTTATTGTAATAAGCGGAAATGCATTAATAAAAGCCATTTTATTGAAATAAGTTCTGCCTCCGGGAGAAACAAAACGGAGGGGTGTTCTTGTCCAGTAACCGGCTGTGGACTCTACTATCTCATTCGAAAAGCTCAAACTGACAGGACGCTCTGCTACGATGAAGTGGGCAAACGGCAAAGCTCTCGTGGACTCGAGTCTGTCACATGCATCACCAGCTTCATATATGGAAAGTATGCACGTTACGTATTGCTGCAGCTGCAGCATTTTAGAAGGTATTTAGTTCCAGTGTTCACAATCTAGAAGATTGTCTGTACGCTTTTTTCTTCGTTTATGTTGGCACTAAGTTAAAATTTGTTGGCTCTGGAATTTGTAGGAGCCTCAACGGGACAAGGTCCAACAAATTGCAGGAGCAACGTAAGTTCTTTTACTCTTTTATCGGCTCTTGCTGGTGCTAATGACAACCAACCTTAGCCCGCTACAAGGCCCATGCCGGATCTGACATTTAGAGGATCTAGGCTCGCTACAAAGCTGAGATTTCCTTGATTTTTTGGTATTTTTCCTGCATTATTTGTGTTTTCTTGCCATTTTTAATAGGTAAGCATGTTTACTACATTCAGAGACGCTGCTGGGTTTTCTCTGATTTTTTTCCGATATTCTGATATACTTCTGCCTGCATTTATACAATAAGTAAGCATATTTCTAAGGGCATTAAAAATTTATTTTAAATTGTGGATACAATGCAGGACAAGATGGAATCTCGAACTTTTACCGATGATCTTCAAGTGGACCCTGGCGATGTTGTAATGGTATTAAATTTTACTTTATTAATTTTTCCGTTACAATTTATGGCATGCGAATTTTCCAAGCAAGAGTTCGTCACCGGTCTTCAAAATCTTTCGGGTAAGCAGTTTTACGATTTTATTTTCTATTAATTTGAATTTTCGTTCTGGTCATGGACAACCTGAAATCCCAAAGGTCAGAACTCAAAGAAAAACGTGTGAACTTCGTAAAATTTTTTAAGGCCGTTTGGCTTCAGAGCTTATACTCACGGTTCTTTTTTCTGCAGATAAATTTCGGGAGATTTACATCTTTGCTTTCAACTGGACCAAGGAAAAGGTAATTTTCTTGCGAGCATTTTTACAAGCATTATTAATGTGTAATTTTACACTGTACTTTTGGACGGAAGTGTAAAACTCCTTGTAGCAGGACTGTAAAGTGCTACTTTTTGCCGTGTAAAAGTAGCAATGTACAGGAGTTTTAGTAAAACGTACTCGTAATTCGAGTTTTGAGGCCCGTGTACGACCACCAACATCATAATGTGGGAGTGATTACTCTCTTCTGTTCGAGTTACAACCCGACTAATTGACATTGCAAACACTTCACAAAAGATGACTTTCATGATCGCGGTAGTGTTGAAAAATACTGGCTGTGTGCTGCAAGTAAAAAACATATTTTGTTGAACTTTTTTTGGCTACACAACTGCTAAGGTAACCATGATAAACAACAACAAAAGAAACAATGATAAACAACGTTTGCACAGAAGAATACGGTATGTTTCACTATGTATTTAAAAGCCACACTTCTGAAATGACTGAGCACAGTTTGTATGAGAACACACCCAAAAGTGCTCAAGGCAATCCATGCGTTTAATAGCCGGAGTGTCACAAGTTATTAAGGATTGAATTAGTCCTTGAAAAAATTCCGTGGTCAGGCAACACCTGCTTACATTATACAGTTTTCTGAGGAATCTCTCTCCTTTTTTTTGTTAGGAATCTCTTCAGAAGTATTTACATTTGACTTCAATGGTGACGAAAGCCCTTTGTTTGAAATCCCAATATACGCTACGGACTGTCCGCATTTTCCTTGTATTTCCAAACTTGCATTTACGTGTTACTTGATGTTACTGCTGCTGCTGTTGTTGATGTTTGCTGAAAGAGAAGAAGACGAGGAGCTTTCGCTGCTCGAGTTGTGGAACAAGAGCCGATAAGGTGCACATGAACCACAAGGCGATTCATCAGGTTTTAAGGTTCATAGAAGAAGAGGTTCTAGAATATACGGGAAATGAGTGTAGTGTTACATAGAATGTTACGACGCTTAAAGCTGAGTTTAAGCGCCTATACCAAATAAAATGACCACGAAGATCACTATCTTCTCTTGGAGGTAGCTTTGGACTAGTCCGCGTAGTTTACTGGCTCTCCGTGTGTGTTCATTAGAGTCAAAGACATCCTTGGTAGTCGAACCCCTTTCTCTTTTCTGAACTGTGATAGAGAAGTGTTGCATAGAGGAATGCGTACATCTGACCAAACCTGACACCAATGACAATGATAAATTGCTTTTACGCATAAAAAAAATTCGCCACAGAAATCAGAACTATAGAGATTACTTGGAAATTTACAATAACAAAATATGAACAATTCAAGTACTCAAGGCAAGCCCATCACAATGGATTGGAGCTAGACAACCATACCTCTTCTTGAGCAATTTCTGTGGTGAGATCCTTGAGAAATATCTGACTTGACTATAAATCTATACACATTAAACTTATAAAACAGCACTTAATATATGAGATATAAATTAAAATCTAAAGCGATCGTGTGGTGACCTCAATATATTTTTATTATAAAACTGAGTCCTAGAGGTCAGAGAATGCTGATTATTATACATAAATTTATTTATTTATAAGTCAATATTTCAACGGTTTAAAATCAACTTAGATCGCATTGGTAATTTCTATCTAATGTAAATGCATTCATGCTGTTCTAGTCATTAAGTGATTCAGAAACCCATGAAGTAATGTAATAGGTCAGGTAAAAATTCCAGGAGTATTTACTAATTAAATATATAACAGTTATTCTTCGAAGCTGAAATACTAGTATAAATGTGGGACACCCTTCATGGCATTTGCTGAGGCTCGTACCCAGTAACTTTGCGACTAAGATCAATGGCCGAGTGGTACACTTTCCCGGACGCGGTGGCAAGGGGGATCGCGTCATGCGCTCCCGAAGTTGATCTCACCAAGAACTTGTTGTCGTTGTTGCTGCTGCTGCTGTTGTTACTGTGGTGGTACTCTTGGTGACGAAGGCGATGATGTTCATAAGGACTTGCAGTAGTAGTTGCTACTGAGCTCATATTACTTGGCTCAGGTGACAGAAGAGAGAGAGCACGGCTCGAGGAATCGATACTACTGCTGCTGTTGTTGTTGTTTGCTCCAGAAGGAGCCGAAGACAACGTGAGTAATCCCTGATCCTTCTTGCTCGAATCCGAAGCCGTAGCAGCCGCCGCCGCCGCTGCAGCGATCATCTCCGTAGACGAGCCCGAGGAGCTCCGCCTGCTCGAGTTGTTGCTCTGCAAGAGCAAGAGCAGCTTCTCAGCAGATAAGTTGTCCACGAGTTGCTTTCCGATCACCTGTTGCTGCCCAAGTTGACCCCATGATCCCCGCGAGTATGCGTGACCGTCGACTATGATCGAAGGTCCCAGCCTCTGGTACGCAGCTGCAAGACGATGCCCAGCGTCTGCGAAAAAAAAAATCGAAACTTTGAACTCAAAAATCATACCTTGAAGGTTTCCCATGCTATACGCAGCGAGCGCATCAGGCTGCGGTTTGCGACGACGCTCGTTGTGCCCAGCAAGTCTACGCCTGCAGCTTCGCTTCCCTTCATCGAACTCGGCGAGCAAGTGAAACCTGAAACATTCCACAGTTAATTAATTAGCCCTAATTGAACCGTTAAATTAACTACGCAGTTAAACTAAATGAGAGACACACCTGCTGCATTGTTGGCAGAATCTCTGGTCCTGGCCATGGACTGTGTTCTTGGGGGTCTTGGAATGGACCTCACAAACCTTGTGCCTTCTATGGTAATCCTTGGACCCTGAGAGATCAGCAGTGCAACCCTCAACTTGGCACCTTGGAGTAACACCCTGTGGTGAAGCCCTCCCTTTCTTGGCACAATTCCCCTTTGCACCTGGACTGGTGTTGGTGTTGATGTTGTTACCATTGTTGTTACCACTGGTGTTACTGTTGTTGATGTTGGTCATGTTGGTGTTGTTGGCACTGCTGTTGATGGTGCTAGTGTTCAAGGGTTTGATGATGTTCAAAGTGGTGTCATTTGGGGATGGTGCTGCTCTCTTGTGACTCCCAAGTCCAAGGTTGAGCCCCATGGTACTTTGCTGCTGGTGCTCACCTTGGAGGGCCATTCCTGGGGAAGATCTACCATGGTCACTCTTGTTGCTACCACTGAGTATGAGATCTTTGTTTGTGGAGCTCACATTCTTCCACTCAGGCTGTTGCCAAGAAGAGGCCTTGCTACCATGACCATAGCTACCATCTTCATCTTTGGATGAGGAGGACGCCATTGCCAGTGCACTCCTACACACAACTATGCACCTATCTCTCTCTCTCACACACACACAGAAAAACACCCTCTTTCTCGCCCTCCCCCTGAGAAAAAACTTTAAGGGGAAAAACAATATTTACCACTGGGAAAAATAATTGCAAAATAACGAAAAAGATGGCAACTGATCTCCCACAAAGAAAGAATGCCTTTCGCGGTAGCGTGCGGCTGCTCGCCCACACTTGGCTTGTGGGACGCAATGGCGCAGCCTGTGGGAGTGTGCAAAGCCTGCACCGTACCCGTATTGTACGTATGCAAATGGTATAAATGAGCCGCGTCGTACGCATATACTCCAAGGCTACGAAAAATGTGCGAAGAGCTCCTATTGGGCGGCCAAAAGTTAGTACTCAAGACCACGTGTCTACTGACCAGTGGCCCAGGACCAGCACGGCTTCGCACGGCACTTTGACGGGCACTCACTCACCCACCCTCTTAGCATCGCCACGTGGCGCAGCCGGAGTGGGTTACGTGTTGCACGGTCACATGGGCTGGTTGCTTACATCAGCTGGGTTTAGTAGAATAGACCATAATTTGGTTAGCATTAAACATGGTGGCTCTTTACAAGTTTAACACCTTAGATTTACAACGCTTCCACGCATCCATACCATCTTCAGCTGAGTCTTCAGATGCCTTCCGCTTCTTTTCTCCTTTGACAAGCTTCTTGTAACTCTCATGGTTTTTATCGACTACATACCCCATTTTCTCGAAGAAAGCAAGCTGCTTCATGAAACCGGGATTTGGATTCGATCTAGCACTGGTTTTCCTAAGTGAAGCAAGTGCATGCTTAGGGCTCAGCTTCTCCTTCCTCATCAAATAGGCAGTTACCACTGTGGAACTTCGTGAAATCCCCATGGCACAATGAACTAACACTTTGCCACCATCTTCTAACCCCCTTTCTATAAACTCAAGGCACTCCTCTAAGACATCTAGCAAGTTGTGTTCTTCTACGTCGTTTATTGACTTGAGCTGTTTTCTAACAACGGACTCATTACCCACGTCACCTTCGTCTTCAGGAATTTCAGCCATGGATAAAATATGCGTGATTCCATGTGTATCAGCACCACTAACATCACTGGCGTCACCTATGTAGAGGCGGTCCCTCACCTCAAACATTTGATTAAAACCTAACTAAGAATTAGGGCTTTGTATACGAGCTGTCAATTAAGGTAACGCCACGTGTCTGCTGCTTATTTGACAGTTTTTGGCGGTTAATTTGAATTCAAACTAGTAATGGATTAAATGGAAATACTATTGGGAACACCACGTCCAGTGAGGCCGGGCTTGGAGTTGACGCAGAGCAATGTGTAAGCAACGTTAGGGTCACCATGACGGTTCTTAAGGGACTTGTCTTTGTTCCTCGCAATAACCATCTTTTCAGCATCACCGATCTTCACTTTCAGCTTTTCAAACGCATCCAGAACCTGTTGGTTGCTAGTCCAATTCGCAACCTTCCTCTCACCAAGGTACTCCTCATCAACCGCGTGGGTTGACAGTATCTCAATGGTAGTCATCACCGTGGTAGCCTCCACCTTGGAAGAAAGTGCCGAAAGATAGAACTTTTCAGGGTTCTCCAAGAACTTCTTGTACTCGGGAGTACCTTCTTCGGGCACCAGCCGATGACCCATGGTCGGTCTGTTAACCGGGTAACCGGCGTAGGCATACTGCCCAAAGTTAACCGCTGCATGGTGAGCCGATGCCAACCATATAACCGTGGTAAGCGATTCAATCAAGTCCTTCTTGTTATCCATCTGAACCCACCAGTCCGCGTCCTTCTTGTCGGCATGACCGACGTTTCGGACCTCGGACCACCAGCTCTGAAGCTCCGTATCCGCCTTAACAGCCCCGTCGTCCTTGTAGAATACGTCAATGTAGTCTTGTACCCAGCTCTTGATCGCATGCCATATGTTGAGACCGTCCACTGCATACGGGTAGTCCTTGATCAATAGCTCCAGCCCGTGCTCCGCATTTTCGTTCGGGACTGCGATTCCTCTGCATAGTGCAAGCCATTTCCAGCCTTAGAACACCGCGAAATATCGACATGAATTTGCACTTACCTCCTCAAGAGATCGCCAGGAAGGCCCTCTTGATCGAATCTCCATGTCCCATATACGACCGCACTCAACTCCATGGAGTACTTCCCAGTTGTGAAGTTGTCCTCGATGATTCCGCTCGCATTTATAAGCGATTTTCTGGCTTTTGCATTGATGTTCATGGTGTTCTTGTAGTGCGGGAGCAGCAGGAGGTTGAGGGGGTGCAAAGCACTTAACTGACGGTGTGTTGCTATGATGAAGGGCTCCATCACAGCGTGCGTTCTCATCCTGCAGGTCCCGAATGTATGAGTTTCCAAGACTTTACTACGAGAATATGACGTATATTACGGAGATACGAAGTTTAATACCACGGATACTAGGCAGTTACAACGTTTACACTGCACCAAAAGCCTAAAGCCAGCCTTAACCTAAACCTAAACCCTCCCAAATGACGTTTACAACGTAGAGCTACGACGACTCATTAGGACGTATTACCAGGAGGGTTTTTTAACGCTTCCCAACTATTAGGGCCATAACGGTACACATACAGTCGTAGGACCTGGCGTCACCGTTCTCAAGACGATACTAGACAGTTACGGCGTATGTTACGCTGTTACGTACCAGTGGCTAACTAGTTGATGGTACCCGCAATCGTTCACGGAGACGTGAGCCTTTGCGAGGCTCCACAACCAGTCTTTCTTGGCTGAAGGAGGCAGAAAAATACGGTTTTTCCTTTGGCCAGATGCTCCTGGTGCCGGGAGCGATAGTTCGATCGCAACAAGCTTCAGAGTTCCTGCATCTGTGAGGAAGAGTATCGTCCTTGTTGCGTAAGTTTTCCTTCCTGGCTGAGCATTAATACGGTTGATATACGGAAGGAAGGCATCATGGAAGTCCAATATGAAAAGCCTGCCATTTTTCAAAGCCTGCAAGAACACGGCTCATAAATGTGAAGTTTGTATAGTAATCGTATAATACCTGTTCCACTGTGAGACCTTGCAGCTGAGACTTTATATGTTCTTCCTTAAGAGCAGATGCCTCGGGACCGTAGATTGCAGGGTCCAGAGTACTCTTCGGAGGGAAGGAGTCCAGTTTCTTGATGATCATCGGGTTCAGTCCTGCTAGTGACTGCCTGGCAAATTCATCGTCCGTCATCCAGGCATCTTCGTTAACTATTGGTTCAGAAAACCAAGGACCATGGTAAGTACCGTGGTGGACACAAGCTCAACCATGGTAAGTACCTTTGATGAGTTGTGGTTTCGGGTACATGAGAAGGCTAGTATTGGTATCGTCGGTAGAGGTTAACTTTCCGATCAACGTAAACGGGCCTTCCATGTTCTTCTTGGCCTCTTCATCCGTCTGCGGGGTTACACACTCCTTGAGTTCGATACCTTCGCTGTACAGTGATTTAATCTCCTCAATGCTCTCAAAACTCGTCGTTTGATCCTCGTAAAACGTCTTAATCGCAGGAAACACTTTGTGGGCCGCAGCTTTGATAGAATCGCCCAAAAAGCTGGAATAGCCAACTTTGCCGTAGCTCTCATCCGCAGGGAGGTACAAATCATCGAGGGCACCAGGAAGACTTTCAGAGTGGCTTTCTGTACGTTCAAATTAAATAAATATGTAAGTTAACACAATTTAAACCGGTGGCCCGGCGACTTTATGAAAAGTGCCTATATTTTTTTACCTGACTTCGTATACTTGCGGCCCGTGCGCACACGTCGTGGGTACTGAAGCTTTGGACCTCCGAGCACGGGTCTGCTGAGCTCTTTGCTTGAATCAGGGTTTCCAATATCGTTGTATACATCGTAGTCGTAGATCCGTTCACCTTCAGTCCTAAGGCCGGTTCCGTTTCCTCTTATACTTTCAAGTTCCTTTTTCCGAATGTCTTTCAATCCGGCTGGTGTTGCTTCCTCAACGTAAACCTGGAAATTCAGTGAGCTTAATGTCTTTCTAGATGGAAAATCACCTTGTTGCTGAAGAAAACGCGCGGACTTGTGTATTTCGATACGTTGTATACCCATGAATTACATGGAAAATGTACCGTCGTATTATCGGGCATGAGAAGCGCCAGAGACTTGAGGAAAAACTGATTGTGGTGGCTGTTCTTGATGAAGAATGCTCCGGGAGTACCAAAGTCCTTGTCCACCTCGAATTTGAGCTCGTACTTGATGTCCCCAGCTGCTACGCCATCGACTGCCAAGTACCATTTCCCGATAGCAACTTCACTACTCCTCTTGCCACTTCCCGTAGCTGAAAACACCCAAAAAACACGACATTTTGAGCTGGATCCGTATATATATACATACCAGGATCTAATTCCTCGCTTACGAGTTGAAGCTTCACCTTCCAGCCCAATAAATCAATAGCATCATCTAGAAGATCAGCTCCGACATCTGTGAGATCCAAAGTGTTCTTCTTCTGGAGAACAACAGTTGCCTTGAGAGTTACTATGTCCTTCACCATTCTGCTCCCCGTTTCCTTCGAAAGAAACTGTAATATGTTTCTCCTCAAATGGATGGTTTATATTCCACTATTGGCAGCGTTCTTCACGTGGGTTTTGCTTCGGAAAATGCCTCCAGAGACTTAGTCGTGCTTAAACACTACGCATTTCGCATCCATCTTTAAAGGTCAGACGGGTCCATATCGAACAGCGGGATCGGAAACGTTCTTATCTTGTACATACAGAGAATACATACATACGGTGGAAACGTGTCTTTCGGATTTGTTTTCAATCCCCAAGAGTGTGTGGAGCAGAGCAGTTCAAACTGTGCCCATTAAGAAGTAGTTGGAAACTAGAGCTCCCTCTATTGTTCAGTTCTTGAAACTTTTCTGCAATTCTTCCTAGTCTTGGAACATTAATCTTATAATTCAAGTTTCTCGGGATCAGCTTCCTCATATGTCATGTTCGTCTCTGTTTCTTCTCCTTCAGTTCTATGTACTTCATGTTCCATATATTCTAATTTTTTTTTATAATTATGAACCATCTTATCAATGCCCATGATCGTGCATTCTTTAATCCATAGGTCGTGCTTCCAGATCACAGGAACATGACACCAAGCATTGCAAGCTATGTCGAAGAGGTTTTGCTCATAGTATCTGATAATTTGCTCGTCTCAACCTCTTCATGGACCAATCATTTCGGAATTAAAGATTGTTTTGATAGCCATTAAGAATAATCTACTTCGTCTATAAATTCGTAGTCATAGCCTGCCAGCTGCTAAAGGTCATCCCTACAATAAAGCAAAAAATCGCGGACATGGTTGCCAGTTCATGGAGACTAAGCCTATTGCTCCCCACGTTACATCTATAGGTTCATCATTTCATTTTCTTCGTTGATTTGAAGAACTTATCGCCAAAACCATGTGATCAAATAATATGATATGAGAGTGCTTCACCCACAAGTGGACCACTCCATCCGGCCGTCACAGAAGACAAACGGAGCACACGGATTACTTGTCAATCGTCTTCTTGTGACAGAACATTTTTTATAGCCGCCATATGATGGTGGTGAACTTGAGCTCATGTTGTAAAAATAAATCTATCTATCTATTTGTTGAAAACAATACAATTTGGTGGTATTATCCTCAAAATGCATCCGACTTGTTGATAATTTAAGTTCTTAGAAATAGATAGATATATTTAACGTCTAGGTTCAGTTAAGACTTAAAAACGTCTGTTGGAGTTATGAACTGAGGTCATAACAGCAATTTCAGGTATTAGATGCCAGTCTTAACCAGGAGAGCATTTTTTTCAAGCAATGGACTGATTGATCAAATTGTATTGTCCATGCAAGAATGGCGTGCAAAAGTTTGTTACGGAACTTGTTTATTATGAAAGGGCATCATAATTTGAGGCGGTCCCAGCGTATTTTGCAATAGAAGTGCTGTAGGAAGTAAGACTCTTCTACATAGAGGTAGAATACTGATAAATTTAAA
>LDJE01042263.1:0-11746 GCA_001021135.1 Selaginella kraussiana
CATGGACGGAGCGATCTTAGGCGCTGCCATTGCTTCCTAGCGGTCTGCCCTATCTGCTCTTCAGAACCGCCACGTCATCCGGGAAGAACCCTAATTTTCCCAGCGGGATCCGCAATCTCACCGGGATTTGGCGGTGCTGCTGCGTGCAATTCGATCCGGCCGATGGGTTGGAGCATATAAGGTGGGCAATCGCTGCAGAAAAAACCCTAGTGGAGCAGACAGGGGCGAAACATGGGCGCCCGCGGCTACGAGGAGGAAGCCGAGGAGTATGAGGATGAGGAGCCTGAGGAGGAGGAGGACGATGGCGAGGGCGAGTACGTAGCAAACGAAGAAGAGGAAGATGACGAGGAGGACGAGGAGGAGGATCGCAAGAAGCGGAAGCGCAAGAAGGCCTCCAAATTCATCGATGACGCAGCCGAGGAGGACGACGATGAAGATGAGGAAGAGCCGGCTTCCAAGAGGAAGAAGCGCCGCGGCAATAGCGTCGCACAGTTCGTCGAAGAATTTGCGGGCGTCGATGATGATGCGGAAGAGGAAGAGGATGAGGGTGACGCCGAGGACGGTAAGCCTTTGGTTTCCTTACCATTAAAATGGTTGGTTCGTGAGGGTACTATTGGGTCTTACCATTGGGTGTTTACCATTACAGACTTCGTGAACGACGATGAGGTCCAGGCGTCACGTCGGGTGGCGTCCCGTCCGCCGCTCATGCAAGATGATGACGAGCAACTGGAGAACCTGGAGCAGTACTTGCAGCATCGGTACAAGCCCCAAAACATTGAAGACTACGACGACATGGAGGCTACCGAGGTGGAGCAAAAGGCGTTGCTACCATCCGTGAAGGACCCCAAGTTGTGGATGCTCACCTGCCAGGTAGGTAGCGTGGTTAAACCTGGCTTGAACATGGTTACCATGGTTACTTCTGTTGTGCAGCAAGGACGCGAACGTGAAGCGGCTGCATGTCTCATGCAGAAGTACCTCGACCTGGCGGCTCAAGGTCAGCAACTGCAGATACTCTCTGCGGTGGCCATCGACCATCTCAAGGGCTACATTTACGTCGAGGCATACAAGGAAGCGTTCGTCCGTCAGGTACGTGTTTGATTTATTTTTGCGTTTTCTCTGATGTTTTTGAGATTTTTAGGCTGTCAATGGGCTTCGCACTGTGTACCCCAAGAACGTTCACCTCGTACCCATCAAGGAGATGACGGACGTTCTTACCGTGGAGAGAAAATCCGTAGACATTGACAAGGAGAACTGGGTTCGCGTCAAGAATGGGCTTTACAAGGACGATCTCGCACGGGTACGTTTTACTTACATGTACCATTGGTACTATCATGGCGTCGCTTTCAGGTTATTAGCGTTGACCACGTTAAGCAACGGGCTAAAATAAAACTCGTGCCCAGGATCGACCTTCCGAGTCTTGTGGCCAAGATGGTACGTACTTGCAAGTACGCTTAAGTTCGTACTAAGTTCTTCTCCTGGTGGTCGTGGTGATTGCAGGAAGGTAGAGAGGCAAACAAGCCGAAAGGTTTCGCCTCGAGACCTCCCCCACGGTTTATAAACATTCAAGAAGTCAAGTACGAAACATTGTTTTGACTGCCAGTTTTGAGTGTCTAACGAGGTGTTTAATCCAGGGAGCTAAAAATTCCCGTCGAACGGAAGAAAGACAAGTTTACCCGCGAGTCGTACGATCAGGTCGCTGATACCATTCGCATCGAGAACGGATACGTTACCAAGGACGTATCGCTCAAGAGCTTGAACCCTGTCGACTCCGTTCCCTCCCTAGCAGAGCTTCAGAAGTTCCAGAGGCCCGGTGATGAAGATGAGATTGATGCTCTTGGCCTTTCGACGTCCGCTCGGAAGAAGGGCAACTTCGTCAAGGGTGATACTGTTATCGTCACTGAAGGAGATCTCAAGTTCCTCATGGGTACCGTCGAGAAAGTCGACGAGGATATGGTCGAGATGAGGCCCAAGAACTCGAAACTCAAGGTGTTTTTTTTTTTTCTGATGATTTTGGTGTATTAAATGTTTGTGTTTCGGATGATGCAGGACTTGCTGAGATTTCACACGAAACAATTGAGCAAGCATTTCAATGCTGGTGATCACGTCAAGGTCATCTCGGGTAAGCACGAAGGCGCGACGGGGATGATCGTCAAGGTCGAGACTCACTCCGTGGTGTTGCTTTCTGACACTTCGAAAGAAAATGTGAGTTCTGAAGCTTTTTTTTGTGGCATCCGAACTGAGTCGTTTGCAACAGATCCGTGTTTTCAAGGACAGCATTGTCGAGAGCTCAGAGGTTACCTCCGGCCTGACGAGGCTTGGAGAGTTCGAGCTTCACGATCTTGTTGCACTCGAGTACGTATACTTCTCTGTTCTTCGCTCTAGGGTTTAGGGTAACTAACCCTAATACCTAAACCGCTAATACGATGTCCTGCTTCGCAGTCAAATGACGGTGGGTGTGATCGTGCGGATAGAGGCGGATGGGTGCCAGGTACGTCGTAAGAGACCTCGTCGCATATTTGCTGTACTAAGAAAGAGTGTATACGCAGGTGCTCAAGGGAACCCCGGATAAGCAAGAAGTGGTAACCGTGAAGCAAAGAGATTTGAGGAGGCGACCATTCAACAGGCAAGCCAACACCCAAGATCGCGACATGAACGCAGTCAGTGTTAAAGACATTGTCCGTGTTGTAGACGGGCCCTTCAAGGTACCAACTCATTGCCCGCTATGGTGGTATTGATATATTTGCGACTGCAGGGAAAACAAGGTCCGGTCGAACATATCAGCCGAGGAATCATATTTATCATCGATCGGCACCATCTCGAGAATGGAGGCTTTCTCTGTGTCAGGGCTTCGTCTTGCGTTGCTTTGGGGGGAAGCCGAGGAGACAAGAATGTGAGTACATTAGGGTTTATGGTTTAGAGTCTTCCAGATCTCACACTATCCAACAGGTTCAGAATGGCTATGCATCGATGAAGCCTCCTTCGCAGTACCTACAGTCTCCGCGAAGAAGTCCAGTGCGCGGAAATTATGGACCGCCGACCGGTATACCTTTGAGTGAAGTATGCTCTCCCTAACGATTTTAATCTCTTAGGATTTGGAGGAAGAGGAGGCGGCGGTGGTGGTGGCGGCGGCGGACGGCGTCATGAAACGCTGCTGGGACGAATCGTAAAGGTCAGGACTGGGCCTTACAAGGGATATCGTGGTCGCGTTAAGGATATTAACGATGGTAACGTCCGCATAGAGCTGGAATCTCAGATGAAAATCGTCTCAGGTACATATCCATCATTGTAAAATGGCGTTCATACATGTTTTTGTGCCTGCAGTCAAGCGCGATCAATTAGCAGAGGTTGGAGACGACGCCAATTCTTCGCAATTCAGGTATGCCCTCACTGCTGCATTCAATGGTTGTTCATCACCGATTCTGCAGTAAGGAGCCTTCACGATACGGTGCCGGAAGTGAGACTCCAATGCATCCGTCAAGGACACCGCTGCATCCGTCGATGACGCCCATGCGGGATATTACAGGTAGATGGCTTCTGCGCATACGATTTCTCGTACTAATTGACTTTGCACAGCCACCCCAATGCACGAGGGCATGAGAACTCCAATGCGGGACAGGGCTTGGAACCCCTTCGCAACTCCACTACGGTAGGACTATCGCCTTGTTCGTACGTACATAGTACTGACGTCTCGTTTCGCTAGGGACCCCAACGACGACGGCGGATGGGGCACCAGTGTATCCCCTCCATACATGCAGCAACCGGGGACGCCCTTGGCGAGCAGAACGTATGAAGCGCCGACGCCGGGCTCGGGATGGAGTCCGGGAGTCTCATATAGCGACTCGGGCTCTCCAGTGGAGCACGCATACGTCCCCGGAACGCCTAGCATTGGTGCACTTCCGATGACTCCCGCCGCTCCTTCATGTCTTCCGGGGACGCCCGGCGGTCAACCCATGACGCCGGGTGATCCGACGTCGCCGACAGGTACGAACTCGCGCTTGTATGCAATTCTGGTTTCTTAACAGCGGGTTTTGTTTGTTGGCAGCTTACAACATGCATGAAGTTGAGAGGCAATGGGCGCTCCCTGAGGTTATCATCACCCTGAGGAGACATGGAGAGTCTCACATCGGTGTCATTCAAGACATCCTGCCGGTGAGTTCCTGTTTGTTTGGAAGTTTAAGAGTGGTTTTGTTGTTTAGGATGGGTTGTGTCGCATAACTTTGGGACTGGCCAACGATGGTGAGACGGTGACTGCTTCTCAGTCGGAGATGGAGATGGTACCGACGAGGAAGAATGACCGGGTCAAGATCGTTTCTGGCGAGTTCAGGGGCTGCAGCGGCAGACTCATTGGTATAGATGGTGGTGAAGGTATCGTCCGGGTCGACAATCAGGATGTAAAGATTTTAGAGATGTCCGCGCTTGGTAAAAAGTACGAAAGAAATAGTGTATCATCTTCGTGATACCGTTGGATTGTGTAATATTATTGTTCCATTCTTACAATTTGTTTCCTGTTTCTGGCCTAATCTAGGATGGATGAATGATATCTATCTATAATTCTAGGGTGGATGAATGATATTTGAGATGGAATATATGAAGATAGATACAATTTAATGTTATAGAACGGGTGACTATGAATGAATGAATGTCCACACCATTTCGAATAGCCATTGTTGTTCAAGATTCAATATTAAATTAATAAATTTGAATTATATCATATCTCCGAAACCCTAAATCCTACGAATTATTTTCGAATCTTTCTCTCCTTCCCGCGCCAATGGCGGAGGCGCTCCCGCCCCTGCCCACCCCGACCAAGCGGCGGGGCTCCTTCACCAAGATCAGCCAGAAAACGCTAGAGGAGCGCCTTGACTTCTCCAAGAGGCCCGTTGGGTCATTCCATGAGGCGCTCAACAGGCTGCTGCCATCACCCTCACGGGGGAAAACAACGCCGAGACGCCTGGTCAAGTCCGCCCCTTCATCCGAAGTGCGCTCTCCAGGTCATCGAGAATGCAACTGCGACCAGCAAAAGAACAAACGAAAAGTGGTCGATCCCACCAGCGGAAGGTGCCTCTGTTTCGATGCCCCTCCTGCAGAAGAGGCTGTAAGGGACCCCAGCCCACCCAGGGGGAAGATCTTTGATCCTGCCCACTTCAGATCGTCCGCGGTCTATTGCGAGGTTCGAATCATCGTTTGTGATTCAAGATTACATTTTAAGACGCCTATGTCTCTGATTCTCGTGTTTTGTAGGTTAAACTTGCAGAGCTACTGAGCGAGAGGGAAAGTAAACCTGATCAAACTCTTGTCGCGCATGGAAATTCTCCAGATGTATTCAGGACGGCTGCTTGCTGGCAGGCACACATTTTCTTATCTGTGACTTGATGGAGTAATCTCGTTTGTAACCTTGTCTTGCTTTTTACAGGTTTTCAACGATATTTGCAAGTTGAGCATGCCTTTTGCTAGGGTCCTCCTTCACATTCGGGACGAGCTTGAGCAAGCAATCTACAGTAGCTATGTTGCGCCACCAGGAAGCACAACGGATTTTGAACGGGTACTAGTGCGACACTGACAAGGTCCGGTGGTCTAACCATAGTGGTGACTAGATTTGCAGCTACCCTACTTTGAACTTGTTCAAAGGCTTGAAGGGAAAAACAAAGAAATGGATGATCAGCAAATGAAATGGAAGGAGGAACTGAGTGCTCGGGAAGCTGACATAGCCCGAATCGAACAGCATATGCAGGTGATCAAGCAAAAATATTCGAGTTGCTTTCTGCCTTGTGTAATCCTTGTTTGATCCAACAGGACCTCAGGGACCAAGTTAATGCAGCCGACTCCGTGAGTAACGACTTGAAGTTAAAGCTCAACTTTGCAGTCAGCGCTTTGGAGAATGCTAAAGACCAGGTGAAACTTGAATCTATTGTGCGATGCTGATGCAATCAAACGTTACAGGTGAAGAGTTTGCAAAATAAATCAAAACAGCTTAGGAAAGAGCTGAAGAAAGCCTCAACGATGGTACTTACGGCTCGGGAGGCTGAGTACGAGAAGGTACGACTATGAGTTTCGTGCACACTCGTACAGTCTTGTAGTTCCCGGGCCCATTCCCGTGCAGGAGCTTGAGAAGAAAAAACACCAGAAATTGCAAACGCAATACTCGCAGCTGGTGCATGAGCTTCAGCATACTCATTCTTTCCTGGAATCAGCTCGTACGGAGGCTGCAGACAGGTATGTTTCAGGTGGCAAAGTGAGAGGTGGCAAAAAATGGCTTCCATGCTTTCACAGTGTTCCCAAGCCTGCATACTTGAAGGCCAAGGAGCAATTGAGAGAGCTGGAACAACGAGTCAGGTTGACAGAGGCAGAGATTGATGACATCAGCAACAAAGTGAACCAGATGACACCTCGGCCCAACTGGGAGAAGGCATCCGGAAAATCTACGAAGTGGCGTGCAACGACTGCCGAACAAGTTTCGGCAATTTGTAGAGAAAACAATCTTCTCTCAGAGCAGCTCTCATGCCTAGAGCTAGAATGGACAGCTGCACAAGTTGCTCTTTCGGAGGTAATAAGAATCAACGGGTTTTCTTATGAAACACCCTGTGGTCTTGTGCAGCTGACAATGAAGCTCCCGGTAGAGGAGGAGAAGGGGGACAAGAAGAAAGGAGGCGGCAAGGACAAGGAGAAAAAGAAAGACAAGAAAGCCAAGAAGAAGAAGAAATGATGTGCTTGTAAACACAGGCAGTACACAAACTGTAATGTTCATTGGCATTGTAAGATTTTCGTCCAAGGGTGATAATACTATCAACCTCTTTGACGTGCCCGTGTTGCGCATAGCCGGCCAGCATTGTCGTCCAGGAGATGACAAGGGAATGGTGTTGAGGACTTGTCTCGCCTCCTCGCGTACATGTATGTCCTCCAGTGCGTTCTTTACACGGATGTCCCTGCCCTTGGAAAGCTCTCGAGATGGGTTGCCAAAAGCGTCCAAAATGCTCACCACAGAGCTGCCAAACTAAATCTCTAAAGACTCCCAAAGCCTCTGCAACATACCACGCCTAGACCTGCGTTCAGAATGCAACCCTGGCCTCCTCCGACTAGGTTCATACTCCCCACTGATTCACCCAGCATACTTGTTCCTTCACTAATGAAACAAATGACTAACTTTTCCATTAATTGCTTGGACATTCGCAATTAGAGTATAAATAAATTGTATGGATTACCCATTTGGGCCCTAGTCAGTTTAGTCCTAGATGACTTCCTAGCTGCACATGAGGCTGTAGAGAAGGAACGTTATGCCAAACTGAGGGCTTGTTCTCAGCACACGAGCAAGGCTGCCTTTGAACAGAGCCTTCACACCTTCCCTTGCGTATAGAGCCTTGAAACAGTCGAGTCCGTTCTTGTGTGGCTCTTCACCAGGCCGGAGTTCCATCTACAAGCATGGTGAGGACTCCAGAAACTTGTTGTCACCAAAAGATACCTGCAACCGAGTTTTGACAACGTCCATCGGGTTGGACGCTAAAGTAGCAGGAATTGCCGCAAGGAAGCCGTCTGCAAAACACTGTTCTGGGTACATATGCTTGAGAAGAGCGTAACAAGCAAAAAAGATGCCGGAGCTTGGGATGTCGCGTGCCATCGTCACACCAGCTCCACAGTAGAGTCCTTGAAATCCAAGCTCTTTGATCACATCGAAAATCCCTTTCCCTTTCGATGTCTGCAGCCTCACCTTGACGATCTCGACAGGATTCGTGAATATAACTTGCGAGAAGCCCCCACCACTACCGGCAATAAGCTCAAGTGCCCAATCACCAGCACCAGGCATCATGTGTTCCAACACTTCTAACAGCAACTCGTTTACCGTCAGTTTCATGGCCTGTACAAGGAACAGAGCTCAGTACATAAATATACCATTGAGTGAGCACCTTCTCGGGAGCAATGCCGACAAGCTGTGGTATTATCCCACTGTAAAGAGATCCCATGCCTTCGTCCATGACGAGCTTCTTCAAACAATCAAACTCGTCCCTGAAGAGGGGTTGCTCCCCGTCATTCTGCAAACAATACGAGGTCAGAGCCATGTAACACAGCCTCCGCGCTTACAGTTGTTTGTGCCTGCATCCTAGTCTTGATGGTGTCAAGTGGATAGACTAGAGCTGCTCCTATGGCTCCCGCGATACCACCTCCACCAAAATGTTGCAACATTTTGGCTAGAAACCTCGAGCTCGAAGCCTTGGCAACCGGTGACAAAACAGGAATTGCTTGTTGTACAGGGGCGAGCACTACCGATGAAGAAACACTAATGGAACTTGCTGCATGGAGGCCAATCCTGTTCGAGCTAGCCTGGTCAATCTCCCTCAGAACCGCTGGTTGCACGTTTGCTGGCTCCAGTGCGCGAGCTGGTGGAGAAGAACAGCAGGATAAGCACAATGTCACTGTAGTAACCAACAATCCTGCGTCCTTCCAAGCATTACAACCTTGTATCTGCTGGCTAGCAATAGCATGTATTTTCCCAAGCTTCCTATTTGACTTCTGCAAGACTATGGTTGCTCTACTACCGATTCTACTGTTATGCTGCTGCGTCCAAGTTGGGTGATGATTGTTTTCCAGACATGGTCCATGATCCATCAAATGAACGAACCAAAAACAATAGAATACAAGCCCTCCTCTCTTTGCGAAGCACGTGAATCAATGGATTCAAAGCCGTCAGGAGTGCGAGCTCGTGATGAAATGTGGCCAACGGTAAAAGCCCTAAAATCGCGAAGATTAGAATATCTCACAAAAGGGGAATCCACCTCATTGCCTTCCAAGCTCGCTCACTCTAACGTTGACATCAAGCCGAAAGCGAGAGATGAGCATATGCCATTCTTCAAGACACAACTCCAACATGTTGTATATAACGATGTATTGGCCGGAGCCACTTCCAAAGCCACCAAATGTTGGATCTTTGCTTGCTTCCCATTGCCTCACTTTGCAGTCCAGACGTTTGGAAGAACATCTTTGGGTGCAGAGGTGCATCTTTGGCACTGAAGTTGGGATACGTTGTCCTTGGGTATTGTCTTTGCTGCTTCCTCTGTGAAGCTGATTTTCGTTGGTAGTCCTTGTAAAAAAAGAGTCAGACATGGAGGGTGTCAAAGTTGCTATGAGAACCGTCTTGGTGTTCTTATTGCTATTCATTACATGCCTGTACAGTATTTCTATCGGCTTAGCAAGTTATGCACTCAATGAGATTCTCAACCACGGTCAGGTCACTTACATTGGTTCTCCAACTTCGGTTGCTACGGTGGTTCCCACATTTGGTAAGCTTTGCCAATTGATCCAGCATAACCCACTGACACACTTTAATACCACCAGGGAATGTAGCAACTCCGGTGTTTGCTGTAGCCACTCTGGTTGCTGGAATGGTGGGCTTGGCAGCTGTGTTTCTGGGCTTGCAACATGTTGTTGTTTGGAGAAGTAGGGCTGTGGCTTCGTCCGCGAATTCGGCAACTATGATAGCATGGTTCCTTTCACTCTTGGCAATGGGGTATTCCATCTGTAGTTACATTAGCTAATGGATATTAATAAACTAATTACCCACTTGTTAATGATGTGTAGGTTGGCTTGGAAGCAGATAGGCCTTGAAGGTCCAAGGAATCACAGATTGGTATGTTATGTTAATAAGGCTTTGATATAGAGAAGTTTCTTTTGCAGCGTACTATGGAAGCATTTGCCATCTTCACGCCATGGATTGTGCTCATTCAGTTGCTGCTCTTGCACTCTTACTTGATAGGGCATAAAGGAATAAATCCACTGACCATGCAACAACATTCTCCCGTGACCAACCCAAGAATTCAAGTTTGACATTACTCAATTGTGTAACAGAGGGTTGCTGTACAGCATACGTCGCCCCCATTTAACAACCCTAACAAGGTCTCAATATCATCATTTGGCTGTTAAGGAAATGTACTGTTCTACTGTTCTAAAACTCAATTATCTGTTTGCTCGATTGGCATTCATGAGTGAAATCTCCATGAGGGTATCCGGGTGAGGAAAATTGAATCATTACGAATCACTTAAATGTTTACAAAACGTTATACCTCGGCCCTTGCAAAACCTTTTGCCGGGCATGGTTTTGTAGTACGACGTTAAGCTCTTGTGAAGTTTCGTCGATCGTGAGTTATAAAGAGCAAGCTCCAAAATTCAGCTGAATAGTATCGAACTCTCTCTATAGAGAGAGTCTGTAGGAGCCCTGACTGGCTGCTCTCAGTCAAGAAATGTATAAGCAAAAAAAAAGTATATACTAACATACATATACAGTATTTGAAAATTGAGAACTACATATTTCATGAAAAATGACAAACTGATACATATGATAAAGCTTCTTGTGAACGAGGACCACATATTTCAGCCCGTCTTAATCCACAAGAAGCAGCTTCTTCGATTTTTGGTGATGGAGAGGAAGCAGGACTCCTTGGACAGGCTGGTGATCTTCCTTGCCAAGCGAGATGGTATTGACAAACTGGTGAAGACGTTTCAATATGTGTCCAAATTGTGCCACTGGCAGCTACAGGGGAGAAAGGAAGCTGCTGCACTTGAGGTTGCAGCTCGGGCCAAATCGCTCGAGCTTGCCACCGGCCTAGCTCGAAAGGCCTTTCGTCTCGGACGATGGTTGTCGGGCCTGAATGCAATGCGCAGCAAGCAGCCGAATGCCTTCTTCGGCATCCTCGCTATCTTTGCAAATGCAGGCGAGATGGTCTATTTCTTCTTCGACCACTTCACTTGGCTTTCAAGAATCGGAGTTCTGGACAAGAGTCTAGCCAGCAAGTTCAGCTTTGTTTCTGCTTCGGGTGAAGCCTTCGGATACATCTTCTTTGTCACAATGGATCTCATTTTCATAGTTCAGGGAATCCTTGGAGAGCACAAGCTGTTACGGGAGATCAAGCTGCTACAAGGGAGCAGGATTTCCAAGGAAGCAGCAGAGCAGGAAAAGTTGGAACAACAAATCCGAGCCAAGATCTCCGCAGTCACTTCTATCAGGATGAAGAGGGTGATGCAGACGATGGCCATTGCGGCCAACGTTGCGGACTTTGTGATCGCACTCGCTGACATACAACCGAGCCCGTTTGTAACACACTCTGTCACCCTTGGTATCAGCGGCCTCATCTCGGCATGGGCCGGCTGGTATCGCAACTGGCCATCCTCGGAATGAAAACTGATTCCCTCTGTCGTTATTGGTTCAAATAATGTAGGCAATCAGAATGCTAGAACCTACTAGAACCCTAATGGCGCTTTCTGTAGAACTCGCGTTTAATTTCTTCTTCTGAGCGAACTTGTAGCATTTCTAATGGGCCAACCTAAACCAGTGTGCTCGTTGAACTTGATTGGCACCACTTTGATACATAATGAGCAACAACAAAACTATGGTTATTATTATTTCTCGTTCAAGAGTCACTTTAGGACAGGCCCACATTCTTGCACAATGCCATCCTAGTCCTCGTTATCCTTTACAAACTTGAGGGATAAATTTATTGAAAAATGTTATTTTTCAAGAAATTTCATTTGGACAAAACGCTTGTGGGGATAATAATTGTACATTGGGTTATGAGCTTCCAAGTGCATATTTTCAGCATTTCGTGGAAGCTTTTACCGCATTGGTGGATCTGTCACTGTTCGTTCAACTTGTGTAACTTATGAAAGGGTAAGTATCGTTCTACGAAACTCGAAAATTTCGTTGATCACTGGAACTCGCTATCACACAGCTAATCAGTAGCACTTCCCAACTTACAATATATCA